>APFE030599314.1:0-14696 GCA_000404065.3 Pinus taeda
TTTTTTTTAATCTCATAGTTGGAGTCTATGGAATAATAAAGAAATTTGATAGCTTGACAAAAGTGGTAGCTTGACAAAATTGGTAGAGAAAACATTAATCTCTCCTACCATGACAAACATGGCCGCTAATATATACATACATATTATATTAGTGATAAAATCACCTCCCATTTTTCATATGTATCATAGGGATTTGCCCATTTATTATACATATATATTTATGGTGGTTCTTAAAATTTTCCCTGGTTGGGAATAGTAGTTAGTGCTGCAACTAGGGATAAACTAAGGAAATTTGCAACATTATTGGTGCTTCCTTTTTTGTATTTAGTGTTCAAGTGGAATTGTTGCATATATGTAGACCACTTATGATGGTGATCGCTCTGCAACTTCTTTTGTTTCTATATAAACTGAAGAGGTCGATGATTGGTGTGGATGACCATCTCTTTCCCCAGAATGTAATGTTTCTATTGCTGGAAAGCCTACATGATATAATACATATCTTTATCATAAGTGGGGTACTTCTAAATTGTATTGTAAAGTGTCTCACTATGATAGGCCACTCAATGCCTGTGTTGGGTGAGGGTTGTACCAATTGCATAGTTAGAGGCATTTGTTTCAATTTCAAATGGTTGCTGCAAGTTTAGAAATGTGAGTGTAGGTGTAGAGTAGAGGTAGTGCTTCAGCTCAACAAATGCCTTTTGTTGGGACTCGGACCAGGAAAACTTTGATTTTTGTCTGCTCTTGGTAATCTGACTCAAAGGCCAAGTGACATGGAAGAATCCCAACACGAACCTTCAGTAAAAATTTGTGAGGCCCAAAAAGTTGTGAAGCTATGTTAGAGTGATCAGGGCTAGAAAATTCTGAATGACTTTGATCTTAGATAGATCCACATGCATGCATTTCTCATCTATGATGTAACCCAGATATTAGACCTGGCTCATGCCAACAGTGCATTTCTCTAAGTTGGAAAATAGCTTGTGATGTCACAAGTTTTGAAGGACCTGTCGAATGTGTTGCACATACTCTTCCCAACTCTTGTTGAATATTTGGATGTCAATGAGATAAACAATCACAAAAGAGTTGTAGAAAAGATGCAAGATGTCATCCATTAGACTCATAAAAGTAGTAGGGGAATTTCTCATCCCAAAGAGAATGACCAACCATTCAAACAGGCCTTCCTTGGATTTGAAAGAAGTATTCCATATATCTATGGACTCTATTAGAACCTGCTAATAGCCATGCTTTAGATCAATCTTGCTAAAATACTTGGCCCCCTTGAGCTGGTCCAAAAGGTCATCAATTTGTGGGATTGGGTACCTATTCCTGACAATGATTTTCTTTAGTGCTCGGTAACCAATGCAAAGCCTCTAGATCCCCTTTTGTGCAAGTACAATCGGGCTCCCACATGGTGAGGAACTTGGTCAGATGTGTCATTTTTGTAGGAACTCCTAGATCTTCCACTTTATCTCTTCATTTTCTAGAATGGAGTGGTGGTATAATGTCCCATTGGGTAGGGGTGCTCCAAGAGTCAGATTGATCAAATGCTTGGCCTGATAATGCAAGGTTTCTCATGTGGGTGAGGAGAATATGCTCGTGTATTCTTCCATGACCTTATCCACCTACTTCTACTGTGTGGAGGAAACTTTCTTGAGGGCCATCAATGTGGCCATGATCTTCCCCTTACTTTGAGATCAAATCAGAAAGAAAACAAAATTATCATTCTAGTAGATGATCTTACTACATTTCTTAGCAAAGAGAAAAGACATGGCGATAAGTGGGGCTACCTACAGTATCCTATATAAGTTATTTTCCAAAATAATAATAAAAATGTGAGGCCTAGACTCATACAAAACATGATGCTTTGACAAGTATGAATGACCTAATAATACATCACAAACTTCAAGAGGTGAATCATCACATAATACCTCATCCATGAAGGGATTGATTTTCTAGGGAAGGTGACATTGTTGGCTGACACAGATATATCTTCCTTAGTGAGGCCACCCGATGGTGTATGATTGCAGGTATGATTTGGTCGGTAAGTACAACCACTTCATGACCTCTACCGAAATGAGGTTCTTCTTGTTATCGTTGTCGACAATGAACTGCAACGAAGAACCATTCACCCAAATATATGAGTGGAAGAGACACTCTCCCTCCTCTAGATATTTAGGCTCCTTATTCTAGACCTTAGTGATTGGAATTATGGTGCTGGGATTCACATCAATAATATACTTCACTTTGTCATTCCCCTAGTTGGGTTCTGACTCAGAGTCAGAACATGCATTTGACTCTGAAGCCTTCAGCTCGGCTGATGAGCCTCATAAATGGGTAATTATATGGGCTCATTTTACCTCCTAGCCTAGTCAAATCAACCATTCTCTTAGCTTATTGTATGATTTTATAATTATATTTATGCTTATAGAGTGAGTTGAGTTAGTTATAATGCCATGTGGTCTAATATGTGTTTAATGCAGATTATTGATGAATTTTATCGTCAAAGTCAAGGATCCAGTGGACAAATGGTAGAAATAAATTGAAGTTGACAAAGGAGAGGACTTATAGGAGGGAGTACCCCTCATTTATTACTCCTCACTTTGAATTCCCCTTCATTCAGCTCGAAGTACAAGCAGCCAAGTCATGCATTAGCAGGCAACCGAGCAAGTGGAGGATGACTGATGATTATCTCGAGTTTTGGGAGCCAAGAATCCCTAATTTTTAGGAAGATATTGGTAGCTTAAATTACATAAGTAGAGAGGCCTAGGGCCTCACTAGGGTCGGATTTTTTTAGTACTTTTGCTTATGTAAACTCTGCTCAAGTTTGAGCTTATTATTTTGACAGTTTCATGTAATCTTGTTATTATTTTGGAAATAAAGATGGAATCCTTTTTGAGTTAGCACTAAGTTACCTCAGAGGGCTGAAGCTCTTGGGTTAGGGCCTAATCCAAGAAACCAAGCTCCTCTTTATTTGTATTTGTATGTTTTACTTCAGTTGTAAATCAGATTGTTGTTAGATGTATTTCTTTCATGGTTAAGAATAGGTTGATTTTGATGCTTCAGTACTTTGCTTCCATTTGTGCTTTCTATTGCAGGTTAAGCAGTGGTAAAGAAAATATTCAAAAGGATAGAAATAGTTCCTTGGCCTCTCTTCCTCCCTTTGGGTCCAGGATTTGAGGAAAAGACCCTCTTGTTTCCCCAAAAACACAGATTTTCCTCATTCCTAGGACTTCTAGTGTTTGCAGCTTTTTAGTTGGTTAATCGTCTAGTTTGCTTTGCTTCAAAACTTCTCCATCATGCTCACTTATGTATTTACCATATTCTTCTTCCATGCTTTCCTTTCTTGCAGCAGTTATCAGCATTTCCTTTCATAGATCACAGTTTAGATTAGTTTGATGCAAAACTCTGTTTTTCTAGATGCACTTATTTCATCGCTTTCTTCTTCTCATTGGTTGGTTGTCAGTGTCTATGCAGCAGATATCTTCTAACAGCAGATCAGCTTATTAGCCATCCCATCCTCCAGCTGATCCATGCCCTACAGGTCGCCCAAGTCTCCCAGCAATTCTACCTTAATTTCCTGCATTTTCCATAGAATTCCTTCCTCTCTCCTTGAGCAAATCCAATCATCTTTCTTTCTCTTGATGATTATTGGTAGACCCTAGGTGCCCTAAAACCTCATTCCAACCTTCATTCACCTTTTCCACCCACTCTCATACCTTCAAAATAGGCAAAACTTCTCTGGGCCTCCTCCTGTAGGCTTCTTGTAGAACACATTTTTTCCTCTTGTAGATTTCTTGTATCCTCTTGTAGATTTTCTTGTAGGCTTTCTTTTGAAGGCCAAGTGTGGGAAAAACATGCAAAAGGCCACCTGAGACCTCCTAGGACCCAACCACACCATCCTACATCCTCTCAAGCCCCAAAACTACCTTTCAACACCACCTATTCACTGCCACATTTACAAGCAATAAATCACATCCAGGTCAAATTCACATAAAAATACATAAAAATCCAAAAAGATTTTTTTGCTCATTTACTTCTAGAAATATCTTAGTTAGATTTTGTTTACTTCCTTGAATAGATAAATGGAATTCTTTTCATAGTTTTCATAGTGCTTTCTGCAAAAGTAGGATTAGTTGGTTAAGTAGGATTTACTTGGTTTGCTTTACATTTCAGTCATTCTCCTTTCTGCAATTAGAATAGAATCTATCTATTGGAAACAATACTGAGAGGGGGGTGAATCACTATTATCAAATTATTTTCAATATACCTTCCAGATTTATACTTTAATTTATTCTTTAGATATTGATCATTAGATTGTATGTCGGTACCATATAATAATGTGCAAGAACAAGAAAGACAGATAATCACACCAAGGAACACCAGATATAAGGTGGAAACCCAATGTGGGTGAAAACCACCTGCTGCAATATGTCTCTATCTTCTTTCAATTAGAAACTTCTTTTATAATGATTTTGTACTAGTGCAGTCCTTTACTAGTACACAGGTTGCAACCTGTAGAGAGCTACAACCCTCTCTTGTTTTCCAGCTTCTCCTGGAAGGGAGCTATAACCCCCTTAGCTCTTTTTACTTCTTCAAGGACCACGTTTCATTAATTTTCAAACTGGATCCATGGACGTCAAATAATCAACAAGTACATATGAATCAACCAAACTCCTTATGCAATCAACCAATGAATCACCTAGTTTCTCAGAATGTTGTAAACAAAAAGGCAATACTAGTAAACTAAACCCAGAACTCTGCAGTAAATAGATAAAAAGGCAGCCAACAAATACTTCAAGGAAAAGTCTACAACTTGACCAATATAAACCTGCGGATATCCGCAGCTCTTCTGTGTCTAAACCGTGCAGATCTGCACCTAATCTTTCTTGTGCTATGCGTACTTCTGCTCAAATATGCACCTGCACTTTTTGTCTGTCAGCGTACCTCCGCACTGTATCTTCTTCTGTGCTGCGTACCTTGCATTGTGCCTTCTTCTTCTCTGCGTACCCCACGCACTGCACCTTCTTCTTTGCTACGTACCCCTTACTACGCCTTCTTTTGTGTTGCGTACCACCGCACTGCGCTTTATTCTGCACTACGTACCCCCGCACTTACACCGTGGATCGCCTGCAAACTTCTGATTAGGGCCAAATTTAATAGTCCTCCAATGTGCCACAGTCTGTCAAATCCACAGATCTGTTCATGCACTCAAGAGATCACGACCTATCAATAGATTCACCTTAAGTTTTCTCCTTGAGTTAGATCTTGCTTTTAAAAACCAATCACCCAAAATTTCAGATCTTAAGATATTCAAATTTCACGAGTACCTAGCCAAGTGATCTCCTTTCCTTTTTATAGGCAAGCCTTTCCTCAAACCATGGTCCAAAACCATAGGTATTCAATACTAGGAACCCAATAACTTGGATCAATATTTTTAGATGCAAAACCACGGACCAAAACCATAGGATCAAATATGTCGGGCTAAATACCATGGACCATTCAAAAAGATTCCCACGTGCACGCACTTTTTCTGCATTGGAGTGAGTGAAACTGGGGTCCGCACCTTCTGAATGGAGCACCTGCGTGTATGTCCACACTTCTTGGTCGACGTACCTGCGGGTCCGCAGATTTTCTTAGGATCACTTGCGGGTATCTCATTTTCAAAGATTTTGAGTGCCTAAACTGAGATCTGCCACATGAGTGAGTTGCCATCAAGTACAACACCTGTACCATAGAGCCAAACTAGAATCATAATGCCAACACTATATATACCATAAACAAGGGCTCAACGTCACATTTGAAGTGACACATCCATTGGCTCTTCAAGTTGGCCTACTTGACAACCAATAATTACTAGTCAACTTCAAAAATTCATATCTCTCTAACGACAACTCGGATTCAGACGATTTTCATTGCATTGGAATCATCTTTCCAAGCACTATTATCCTCATCCATCACATGTCGTAAATCCATGATCGTTTTGTCCCAAATCACGATGGGTGCGAAAACCCCATACTTGGGTTCCAAGCCCACAAGCTGCCCTTGTGGCACTTTGTCCTCCAAACCCTAAACCCTAGGGCTTGGAGTACCTCCCAAGCTACACAAATCAATAGTTAAGAGTCTTAGAATATGATTTTGGCTTGAACTTAGATTATGAGTAAGATAGACAAAAATAGATCATCAATGCAAAATCCAATGTTATTATTTCTATTGCAAAGGTCCAACCAAAGGAGCTTTAAGAATATGAGAACATTTTCCACTTGCAAATTAAGACCACTACATTTCATTGTTGATAGTGGTAACTAGAAGAAATTGATCTTAGGTGAGGTTGTATTACATCTCATTCAAGGTTGTCAAGAAGTTGAATTTGAAAATGATGCCATAGATTCAACCATACATTATCAATTTGTGATTCCATGGATAATAAATTCACATCACTAAACAATGTCACTTACACTATGAAATCCATCCCTTTGAATATGAGGCAATATATGATGTTGTCTTACTTGAACTTTGTGATATTAATCTAGGACAATGATATATGTGGAAGTGTCATGCTATTTATGAGGCTATGCCTCAATTTTATTGTTACTTTGAGAGGATAGCTCTATAGGATAGTAGAGGTAGCTTTGACTATCGTAGGCTCTTTGATTATATAACTTAGCAATGTAAGTATGTAATCTCTTATATTGGGAGGTTTGCCGTTTTCACGGTTTAGACAAAAAATGATTAAGAGATCATTGCCATTTCTAAGGCCTCCTACATGATAACAAATGTAAGTTCACAAGATAATGGAAGAATACATAGATATCTTCATCTCACCCATGGCAGGTATCTTTGCATTATCTAGTAAAATGTAATTGATTTGAAATTTTTTACCCCTCTACCTAATGATTTGATATATAGACACTCTCTTCTAAAGAATGAAGTGATCAAATGATAGATTCAAGAATTAACACAAAAAGGAAACACTTGACCTAGCTCCTCACCTTATAGGAGCCTATTTATGTTGGTTCAAAAGAAGGATGGGACATGCCAGACTGTGTATTTATTATAGATCCATTAACTAAATTGTAGCATACCTAGTCCCTTAATACCTAATTAAGGATGTGGGTTACCAAATTTTCATCTTTAGCTCATCAAGAGCTCTATGATGATATACAATTGATCCCATTCCGAGTCAAGGACACCAAGATATGACCCTTAGAAACATCTTGTTCTAGAGCCATGTTAGAATGTCCAGACATTTGACACATGGTAGATGACATGGCTACTAATGCCATGTGTGACCTTGAGGGCGTGCCTTACTGGCATAAGGGCCAACTGGCCATGCCTTGTTATTCCTTACCTTCCTCATGAATTACTTTCTATTTGTTTATTTATTTATAAAATTTTTTCCCATAACTATTGCTTTATTAATTCATATCCACTTTAAATAATCAAGCCAAATTCTTTTTTTCCCGCTTTAAATAATAAACCAAATTCTAAAAAAGATAAATATTAATTTATTACCTACTTCTTCACTTTATTCACCCTAAACTTTATCGTTTACTATTTACATTTAAGTCAAAATACATAAATGAATTTTCCAAACATATATTATTTTAATACTCCCTTTTGTCCCCACTTCCAAACTATTACCGTGTCTACCTTATGCAAGTGTGGAGGGATATTTTCAACACTTTTCACCTGCATGATTTAAACTTAGCCAATTTCATTTTTCCAATGATTTGGGCACAGGGAAACTTTAAAAGACTTCATGTAACCCGTAACCAGATTTTAGCATCAACCATTTTGCACCCTCATTTACACGCTGTGCAAAATGCACTACTTATGCTTTGTGTATTTTCTTATTACGAGGGTTGTGGGCATGGAAAAACTCCCCCGCAAAGGCCATGATTTCCACGTTGTGCAAAATTCACTTCCCACGCTTAGTGTATTTTCTTAATATGAGGGTTGTGGGTATGGAAAAATCCCATGGAAAGGCTTAACTTGGCATGGATTATCCCATAAATCATATAGTATTAAAACAACAATATGAATATTTTTTCCATCACAAAGTAAGTCAACAAGAGACAAGTAGAAATTTACTTCATAAATGTAAATCCACACAAATTCTTACGGGTAAAACAAGAAAAATACATTTCAACACACTCCCTTCTTTTATGTAGTGAATAAGAAAAGTCGAAATTTACTTCATAAATGTAAATCCACACAAATTCTTACTGGTAAAACAAGAAAAATACATCTTGACACACTCCTTTCTTTTATGTAGTGAATACCCCTTTCCCACAAAAAAAATAAAATAAAAGAGAACAAATTTTCGGCCAAATGTGAAGAATGTCTAAATCATATTCTAATGCTTAGAATTAGAATAATTACCATATAAAATATTTCCAACATTAAATTTGATAAATTCTTCCAATTTGATAATTGATGTGAATTTAAGTCTCATTATATATTTTAAGCTTGATATTTGTCTTGCATACATATAAGTAGCTTTATTTCTTCCCATATTACTCATAAAGGAAATAAAACTAAAGAAAATCTAATGGCCAAGATAATTAATAATTTCTCAGCACAAGCCATATTATGCCTTAGCTTCTCCTAATATCTTAGTAAGGCATTAAGACATTCAACCCAGTAAAATTTAGGATTCTACCTAGGGGAAAGAGAGTACATGTTACACCAACTAGAATTTCAAGAGATATTCAAGTATCATGTTACATCTTTTACCTACACAAAATATAATTTTTAGGTTCATAATAGTCTAAAAATGACTTTTAAACTTTGTGATACTCAAAGCCTCTTTAAGCTCTCCACTTTAAACATGCAATATGCCTCATGGTTGTACCAACAAATACTCACCAAATACTAGTTTCAAAGACTCTAAAGGCCCCATTTTAAATTTACAACAGACCTACAAGCTTCATGAAATTGTCAACGATTTTTTTATTCCATTAATTCATAATATGTTTTGTGAAGACTTTTCCAATAGAGTTTTCACTATAAAACATGGACATTCCAAGCATTACCCACATTAAAAATAATAATTGCATTCATATATTTACACGTAACCCTTTCCATAGGAAACATTCAACCATTTACACCTAATATAAAATACCTACATAGCACTAGTTATAAAACAATGGACATCAACATCATTTTATTAACAATTTTTTTATACACTTATCTAATTCAAGTGTCTTGTTGGGAATTGAAGAAGGGAGAACCAATCTATGTGCAATGTCCCTTAAATTGTGTCTCTTCTCTTCCCTTTTCCTCTCTGTCTACTTACCCATATGAGCATTGTTGCTAGTGGGATAGCTTGGGGCTCTCCTTAGGTTGCATGGTCAACTCTTGGAAGCTTATGTAAGGGTACATAGCCCATACTTTGGTTTGGTACCACACCCCTGTCCCTCAATTCTCTCATAATTTCTAGTAGTTAGTAGCCCAACTATCAAATCAAGAAAAACAAGACAATTAATTTTAGGAAGATAGGAAATTTCCCAATTCCCTCACAACTTTCCGTTAGAATTTTCGCTTCCAAGCACTACAACCTATGCTAGCTGTCCTCTCCTCTAGTACAATATATACATTTAAAGGAATATTTACATCATGATAATGTCTGGTTTGGTATGTTTATTGATTATCCAATAATAGTAGTCTTAATTACATTTACAAAATATGGGTAATTAGAAGAGACATTACAATTCCCCTTAAAGGAACATATTCCTCGGTGTTCCACTATTTGTAGAACTTAATTATGTATATCAATGAAAATGGAATTCCCTTTCATGGCCTCTTGTAGCTCCCATGCCACTTCATTTTCTCCTAAGTGCTTCCATCAAATCTTGACTTGCATGATGACTTGATTCTGGAGGATACCCTCCCTCTTGTCAAGTATATATTGGGGTTCTACCCAGACTCATTCTTATGGTTCCATCTATATGAAATCCCAATCAATGATATGGTTTAGTTGTATAGAATTCTTAAGCAAGGATATATGAAATACATCATTTGATTTTATGGTAGAAGAAAGGGCAAACCTGTATGCTACTAGCCCCACTCTCCTAAGATATCAAAGGGCCCACAATAAAGTACTAACTTCATGCATGATCCCACTTTCAAGGAAATTCTCTTGGGTTTGATTCAGAGATACTCATGCTTTCCTATTCGAAACTCAAGATTTTTTCTTTAGTATAAATAATTCTTCTATCTATCTTGAGCCATTTTGTTTTATTTTGGTGGAATCCTACTCCATTTATTTTAACATGTATGGATCAAGTGTGATTCTATCAACTGGATTATTCCTGATTATATTTAGTGGCTCTTGATAGCCATTGTTGTAAGAAAAATCCACTATAGGTAAATATTCTTCCCACCTTTTGGGAGGATGCATAACATGCATTCTTAACATGTCTTCCAAAAATCACATTACTCTTTCTATTTGTCCATCTCTTTGTGGGTGGTAGGTTGTAATAAATTCCATTTCCATCCCAAAACCTGCAAATGAATCCTTCCAAAAATTTGAAGTAAACTTGGCATCCCATTAAATATGAGCTTCTTGGGAATGCCATGTAACTTGGAATTTATTGCATAAAAATATGGGTAATTTCAATTGTTTTATGGGTGAACTTAACAGGAATAAGGTGAGATACCTTGCTCAAATTATCTACCATCACCATGGCTACATTACGCTATTTAAGAGTTCTTGGTAAACTAGTGATGAACTCCATAGATTTGACTTCTCACTTCCACTCTAAGTTTTGGATGTAATAACCTAGTTGGGTCTTTGTTTCACCTTAACTTGTTTTAATTCAAAACATTTAGCAATATGTTCAACTATATTTCTCTCCATCCCGAGCCAATAATACAATTTTCTAAAAATTGTTATCATCTTTTGGTAACTTGTGTGACCAGAATAATGCCTCTTATGGAGTTCATCCATTATGAGCCTCTTCAAATTTTTCAAATTTGGTATGTACATTATTCCCTAGTACATCATTAAGTTATCTTTTATTAGTTGATATCTTTCTCCCTTTAACCGCTTGGGCTCTTGCTTCAAGCATCAACTTGCTGTAGAATTTCCTGTAGATTCACAAGCTCATGCAATGTACTAAAGCAAAAGACAAGAATCTACTTCTACTTTCAACCAGTAGAAGCCAATAGATTGATGAAAACAATATGAACAAGAAGAAGATAAATAAATGACACATAACACAATAAGTATCTGTGGAAAGCCTCAGCTGAAAACCTCCACTATTTGTATTGCATTAAATCAGAAATCCAAGATGATAATACAATGCTTGTTCTCACGAGGAAAATCCCAACACTCAGTGTGATCAATCTCCTTGCTCATAGGTAAGTTCAAGCCAATCTCTATCCTCTTTTGCTGCTCTCCAAGCCCCTGATTCCTTGCGCAATTCCTATGGATGAATAACCCATATTAATGGGAATCCAGTGCTTCAAAAACTGTGCAATGTAAACTAGGCACAATTCCTGATTGCATGCATGATCTATACAACTCAGTAAATCATACAACTGATAGTACATTGTCCGTACACTCTAGCCTCAACTGGGTCTTTCTTAGTCTCGACATGCATAAATTTATGATGAGGGAATATTCAGTTAACTAGAGTGACACTTGTGGATGCACTAGTGCATCAACTGACTATTAACTCTCTATTAGTTCCACAAACAGTTTGGAATTAATTTAACTGAACATAACTTAGTAAACTAAGTTATCTAATTACAACCCACAATTAAACTCATCCTGGACCCCTAAAACTTAGGGATAACATATACATGACTTCCAAAAGACTCCCAACTCGAAATTCCTAGGTTAACTAAGTCGAGTTAACTTAGTTAACTATTACAAGTTGCTAAGAGAAAAGAATTACAATTTTAATTCACAATTTAATTCAAGGACAAATTAAATTAGAATTTCTGGATTCTATTTTTAACATTTCTTGTTGCTATTTTCAACACTTACATGGTGGAAATGTTCATCACCTTGAATCGCTCTTCTAATTATTTCTTTTAGATCTATCTCACATGTACATGTGTATCATTCGTGTGCTCCAGACGAGCACATTTTCCATTCAATTTTATTTACCTTTAATGTGCTTGATTTCAAAATCAAACTCACTAATAAGGACCATCCATCTAGATTGCCTAGCATCCAGTATGGGCTAGTCAAACAAGTATTTTCGAGAACTGTAATCTACCATCAACATGAATTTCCTTCCAAGAAAGTAGTGTCTCTACATTTTTAAAGCATGCATGATGGATTACGTAATTCTACTCATGCTCATTTAGCTTCTTGGATTCATAGCTAATTACATGCCTATCTTGCATGAGGACTCCATTGAGCCCTTCCTTGCAAGCATCTGTACACACCAAAAATCTTTATCTAGGGCCACAATCTTCAATATGGGGCTTTGGTTTGGAGATTATTCAACTATTCAAAGGTCACTACACACTCTAATGTCCCATTAAAATTTACTTATTTAGACTTTTTGAAGTGCTTTGATTAGATCCTTGAATAAATCTTATGTAATACCCTACCAGTCCCGTAAATGACCTTATTTCTGCTATATTTCTAGGAACAAGCCATTCCATAATTTCCTTGAACTTTTCATGGTCAATTTCCACCCCTTGTTTTAAAATAACATGACCCAAAAAATGTACTTGGGATTGGAAGAAGTCACATTTGTTGAGTTTAGCATACAGTTTGTTCTCCTGCAACACTTGCAACATAATCTTGAGGTGTTCTTCATGCTCCTCCTTGGTCTTTGAGTACAATAAAATATCATTAATAAAAGATAAAACAAATTTGTTATAATACTTGCTAACAATGTTATTCATTAGGCACATAAAAGTGGATGGTGCATTTGTGAGTCCAAATGGAACCAAAATGAACTTATAGTGCCCATACCAAGTTTTGAATACAATATTGTAGATATTCTCATCCTTGATTTGAACTTGGCAATATCTAGATCACATATATATTTTTGAGAACACCGTGGCTCCTCTTAGCTAATAAATCATATAATTAATCCTAGGCAATGGATACTTGTTTTTAATAGCCATCTTATTAAGATGTATGTAATTGATGCGTAGCCTGAGGGTGTTGTCCTCCTTCTTGACAAATAGCACTAGAGCTCCCTAATGAGATACGCTGGGTATGATGTACCATTTTTACAACATTTCCTTCAACTAAATTTTTGGTTCTACTAGTTTGGGAATGCTCATTATTTACGATGCTCTAGACATAAACGCGACCCTTGGAGTGAGTTTTATGGAGAAATCGATGTCCCTCTTAGGAGGTAATATGGGTATCATTTTAGGAAATACATATTTGTATTGTAGTATGGGTTGGGCTTATTCTTTTATCTTAGTGTCCTCAATTGAACATGTCACTTGTATGAAATACAATTGACATCCATTTCTACAACACTTTGATTGCAAAGCTAAACTCTATCTTATGGACACAGGATTTTGTACTCAATACAATAACGTTTGTTTTCCTTCATCATACTTGCATTCTAAATTTTTATTATAGTAGTCCAACTTGGCCCCATGTATTGCCAACCAATCCATGCCAATAAATAAGTAATACAACCCCAAAGGAAACACGTTTACACTAGAACATGTAAGCATCACACACATCTCAAACTGACATGATTTAACAACCTCATTTACCTTTCATTTGGTTTTGATATCTAATTGAACCAACCATGACTTTTCATGTTGCTTTATCTATAAAACACAAGCTTTGACACTTTGTCGTGTAATATAACTAAGGTTAGAACTGGAGTAAATTAAAATTGAAATAACTTGTTTGGAAATTATACCTTCCATCTCCATCACTTAAGCTTGGAGGTAGGCTTTTCTATTTCCTATAGTTGCATAAATATAAGGTATCCTTATGCCCATGTCATTGAAAATTTTAGCCTCTTAGATGTTGTACACTCTTTGGATGCTTTGCTTTTTATGTGGGCAGTCCATCAATAGGTTTTCTTTCACCCAACATTTGAATGCATTTTTTTTTGTTTCCACCCCTAAATTTGTTGGTTTAGATGATCTATCCCCTCTTGGAGTTTAATAATTTTGATGATGATCACTTTTGATGGGAATGCTAAACTTAACGCTCCTCCCAAGTTGCCTATGGCATGGGGATTTTAACCCTTTCTTAATGATCCTTCCTTTTCCATTATGTATGGGATACAAACTTGTGCTTTTAATTATCATAGCAACATTTTTATTTTTTGATGGTGTCTTCAAGTGTAATTGGGTCATCAAACTCTATTTTTTCCTAATAGGGCCATGACAACCCATTAAGAATGCGCTGTATTTTCACCTTTTCATCTTTGATGTAAGGTGCATACCTCAAGAATTTTATAAACTAGTTTTCATAGGTCTCTGTTGTTATGAAACCAACTCACAAAAAGATAGAAAATATAGATCAACGACTTAGAAATAAGCCTCTTCGAGGGGGCAACCTCCTTTACATTACACAAATGAACAATTCTTCAATGACACAAATGAAAAAACCTCCTTTCTATATATAGGAGTCTAAGGGGTCAGAATATAACCAAATCTGACCTAACAAGATTAATATAATGGCACAAAAATAACAATAGTGGGCTTCTATGGGGCACAATAATAACAATATGGGGACAATAGGGGCACAA
>APFE030599316.1:0-14913 GCA_000404065.3 Pinus taeda
TGGGATTTTGAAATACTTTTCAACCACAACGACTTGATCCATTGTTGTGGCATATAGCGCTCAAGATCCTTGCAGGGAGGATTGATGAGGTGTGGTTGCCGCCACCTTTTCCGTAAAATTATCATCTCGTGAGACTACATTGTCGTAGGAGTGGGGCCATGTTTTTCCTAGACTCAGCATCTTGTGAGACTACATTGTGGTAGGAGGGGTTCACCACCTCTCCCGTGGACTAGGAGACCATAAGTTGATGTGAATTAAGGTAAAAATGAAGTCTTAGCGAAAAATTAGAGTGGGTTATAGAAAAAAGTTTGAAGGTTGTAATGCATGTAAATTCTAAATCTAGCTCATCAAATTTAATCTTTAGCAAGAGGTGCTCCACCACCATATTATAATTAACTCTCATTATTGATTTAGTTAATTAATTAAGCCACCTTATTTTTTTATATTGTATATAAAACATTAATTATAGCATTGTACCCAAAATACAAAATAATTAATTGTAATATTATATAGCATTATTTAATACATTTTATACAACATTATAACTATTTAAATAAGAAATATATGAGAAATATTTAAATAAATTAAAAAGGATTACAAATTGAAAAAGGGAAAGCCTAATTCTCCCATTTTTTTAGAAATATGGAAAATAAAAAACGTAATTCAATATATCATAAACATTATATAAAATAAAAAATAACAAACAAACACGTGGCATTCATGGTGAGGCATCCACGTGTGCGAGTGTGTTCAATGAGAAGGAAGTTTGTCCATCTGACTAAGATATGACCGAGATATGACCTTGGGTGGTTCGCTGGTTCTTCCATATCTAATGGGCACCTAGAACCTTCGAGCCTTAATACAGCCTATATCCAGTCCCAAGTTTGATCAACAGAATGGTTGTATTGAGTCCCAAGTTTCATCAAGGGAACTAATTTGTTTTCTTGACACGAAAGAAGTTAGGTAATTAGAAGGAATAGGTACCCTCCACTCTTCGTTAGACTTTTTCAAGCTATGGAGCAACAGAAGGATGATTTGACATTTTGATATGCAGATGAATTGAAAGTAGAGTTGCAGGTGATCTTTCTTTTATTTTTAGAGCTTTTATGAATTTTGTGATTTTTCAACAAGCTGGTGTTAAGTTAAAAATTTTAGAGGCAAATAGGTTTTCTAAATAATACTAAGATTTATTTGTAGAAATTGTTCCCAAAACATCTAGATTATTTTAAAGCAGTGTGTAATATGTTTCAAAAATTCCATTCATAAATTTGCATATAAATACTTAAAATCCCTAAAAAATACTTAAAATTCAGAACAAAAATGGTGAAAAGTAAGTAACTCATATAAATAATTAAAATCCCTAAAAAATACATAAAATTCAGAATAAAAATGGTGAAAAGTAAGTAACTTTACAGTGAATACAAGGTAAAGACATAGAAATTAGTAGCCAATTTTTCCAACAATTTTACTATCTAAATTCATGTACAGTGTTGCAGTTCATTACTTATATTCCATTTTCAAGTTTGTATTCCATTTTCAAGTTTGTAGAGCTCCAGGACAGGTTGACGCCCAAGGAAAGGTCCCCTGCCCAGCTCTATTCCCAAGGTAAGGTTGAATCCCGAGGCAAGGTTGAATCCCCATCCTCCCATCCCTCTAATCATCCCATTAGATCATCCCATGTTCTCTTGATTATGATACTTTTGATTGACTCCACGGTAGCTCCTTACGTGTGTGTGTGCCGCCCGTAGGGGTATGCCTGTGCACATGTACGTATCCGTGTATGTGTCTGGACGGGTATGCCTATGCCTGTATGCCTGTGTGCGTGTTATCGTGCATGTGCGGAGATAACCTGATCATGCATAACAATTTAGAAACTTGCTTTGGCCTTCTTGTGATATCTAAAAAAATATAATGCTTTTACACTACCTTGATATCCAAAAAAAAATATAATGCTCTAAAAATATAATGCTCTTAAACTACTTTGTATTGAGTATTGTATTAAAAAATTACAAGTGCTTTTAAAACTAGTGGAAAACCCAATTCTAGTACAACTTGAAGTGCCATAAAAAAAATTATTTGCAAGTTTGTTTATTTATGTTAAAATTGAATATTTTATATCAAAATATTTTTGCAAGTTTGTTTTTTTTTATGTTTAAATTGAATATTTTTTCATAGTGTGTTAAGTTTATTTATTTTTAGTTGAATATTTTCACAGTTGTTTTGTAATATATTTATGTTTAATTTGAATATTTTTATAGTTAGTTTATTTATATTTAAATTAAATATTTTATTATCTATGTTTAAATTGAATATTTTTAAGAGTTAATTAGTTTATTTATGTTTAAATTAAATATTTTATTTCAATTTTTTGTTATACAAGATATTTTTTAAATTGAATATTTTTCACAGTTAATTTGTTTATTTATATTTAAATTGAATATTTTTCACTTAGTTTATTTAGTTATTTTATTTAGGTTTAAATTAAATATTTTATCTCAAATTTTTTTCATTGCTTTATATAATTTATGCTCGATATTTTTTCTATACCCGAACCATTTACCCTCATTTACCCACAAAAACACTCATAAAAGAGAAAAAAAACAGTGTTTTCCATTCTTCTAAGTTTCCATAGTATTTAGAATAACCATGGGTGTTTTTTAATCTTATAAAAGGTATGTGGGAGGAAGACCGGAATTTTTAGTACCATTGGGTAGTAAAGACAACTTAATGGTAAGTCGTAAGTCGTAATTCGAATGGGATTGTATTCATGACCCTCTCACCCAAAAGTGTTTTGATAATTTTTATTTTTTTATCCACTGAGAAGAGCCTATTTCAAAATATTTTTGCAGACGCCCTTGAAAAAGCAACCCCGCTCACTTCCTCTATACAGGTTAGTTGTTCACTACAGCTCTGGACTCTGTACTTGAAGTTTTCCCGTTTAATTGTCATTGTTAATTCAATTGCTTCAATTGAGGTGAAAAGGCTGATGAAGTTCTGACCCGTAACAACCAAGTCACCTTTCTACGGAGAATAAACATCCATGCATTCATCATATGGCAATTCTTGGCTGTCCAGAATGTTTATCAAATCTGTATTCCACTGAATCCGTAAGCTGTAGCTCGCCCATTTTCCGTCAGGCAAATAATACGTACGCAGCGGCTCTCCCATTTTCTGTCAGGCAAATTTGTCCTAAACATCAAATTAATGGTGGCAGATATCCACAACGACATTTTCTGCGAAATTTCACTTATGGATGTTTCGTATAGGGTTTGTTAATTTCACTTGGAACGCATATTCGTTTGTTATTGATACTGATACATGAATTATTCTTTATCAACGCGCTGTCATTCAACATCAACGGGTAGTGATAGGCGAGTTATTGACTATCAACGCGGTAGTGATATGAGAGTTACTAGCAGTATATGCGGTCAGATATGACAAATGTCCCCGCCGATATGCGACCTTTACATAACGCGAGATATTTCCGACAGGTATTTCTGGATATCCGAGCAATCTTTGCCGGATACGCTAGTAATTTCTGGGCAATGCGGTTTGGTTATGCTGATATGCGAATTATGAGCCTGGAACGCGACCTATCTCTGCCGGATATGCTACTTATCCTTCCCGTATAAGCGTCTTATCTAGCCGGAGATAACTGGAATGATAAATCGCATATCCGGCAGAGATAAGTCGCATATCCGGCCGCTCGCGCGGAAATATCTCGCATAAATGGCAATGGTTACTGGCATTGCCCCGAATGAACTCGCGTATAACGTGTCGGAAATGGTTGGCCAACGGTAAATGGCATAACCGGGTATATCCGGCTAAGGTTACTCGCGTATGATACGAATAACTCACTTATCATACCCGTTGCGGATAACGGCGAGGGCAATTTACTCGCGTATGATACTAATAACTCAGTTATCATACCCCGTTGCCGATAACGGCTTTGCAATTCACGTGAGTTATCTCGCGTTGCAGATAATGGTGATGGTAATTACGACGCGTTGCATATAATGGCCATGGTAATTCACGCGAATACTGGGTTGCTCAAGCCATAGTTGCTTCTAACCCTTGCCATCGTCTTGCAATTTATTATTATTATCATGCTTTTGATCGCATAGTCTTATTGCTGGCTACTCTCATGAATAGACTCAGAAAATGCCGCAAGACCCTGCCTGTGTATATCCACTTAGGGCTCTTTATTCTCAACCCGCCCTGTAAATCTCCTGTGTACTATTTCTAGTTTCTAGCAAATCTAGGATTTGGCGCATGTGTTGGGTGGATTGTGCCTGCTAGCACTGTGAGCCACATTTGTGTGGCTATCTCGCCAAATGTAGGTGACAGCCTCTAGGGACTTTTCCGGCAGCAATTCCGACCGTGAAGGAATTTTTACCAACCAGCTGGCAAACTCAAATGATAGATTCGTAGCTCAAAACCGCTAGAAGCGTGTGACTCCTAATACCTCATCGCCCCAAAGATTCATTTGAAATTGAATTTCAGGCTAAAATTAAAGATCCAAGGCCTTGGCCTTTAATGCCACCTTACATCTGAATTTGAGGGTAAAATTATGTGTAGCAATACGTCTTTAGCGTTTTGAGCCAGCAAATAGCGTTTTAAGTATTTCTGCAGATTCTTTCTCATTTAAAGGTTTATTTTAAAGAATCCAGAGAGAATGTGTAAAACATTGGTACATTTGTCTATGTATAATCATTGCTATCTGCAATCGAAGGCCTTTCAGAGGACTCTGATTTTCTGGATAGCAATATGGATTTTCTCTTTCTCAATTTTCTCTTTCTCTTCTCCCCAGCCCAAGATTCTTCGTCACCTCCAACCATACACTCTGGGTTTTATGGGCTTTACACACTCATTCCAAACCTTGGAACGCCTCAGTGATCAAATGAGGCTCAAGAATCAACCATGGTACCTGGGCATGAAACATATAACATCAAATCTATGCAATATTTTCGTTAATTTAAATGTGAAAATATGGTAGTTTTCATAATTTCAAAAACAAATCCAGTTTCAATTTAGTAGTCACTAACCATAGTTGTATATTAAATTTATAATCATGTTTCCGGAGAACCTCCTATTATAATAACTATATATATATATATATATCATGGTAGATAGCCATGGACGGTGAAAGCTACTGCAATTAATTATTTTTTGATGGAGGACTCTTGTTATACCGAGATTTTGCATATGTTTATGTTGACCATATTGTGTTTGTTTGATTCATGAGACATCTTGAGTCAAATACATCAAACAAAATGTTTGATGTTCTCCAAATTTTATCTCTTTATTTTAATTTTCATTTTTTCAGTAATTTTGGGGAGGCCATTCTTGATCTATGTGATTTCCTCTGTGTTTGTTTGAGTCATGAGACAACTTGAGTCAAGTACGTCAAACTGATGTTCTCCACTTTTATATTTTTATTTTCATGTTCATTTTTTGTAATTTTTGGGAGGGCATTCTTAATCTATGTGATTTCCTCCCAAAATTCGGCCTACATAAAAAAAAATGATCACTATCTTATCTCTAATATGCATAGTGTTCCAATTTAGATTTTAAAACCCCTAAACTTGATAACATGTTTTGGGTGACTATCTCAAACCATATATATTTACAGGAATTACTTATCTTTTTCAACATAGATATACAATTGTGTCAAATATATCTCCTCCTTTAAGTCACCATACTTCAATGATGTCTCAAATTTCCCCATCCTATCCCTAAATCAAAAGTTGTTCCTACACATAATAAGAACTTGATAGATGTTATGTTGCAAGAATTATTTATGTTTCTTACCATAGATATACAAGCCATCTTTAGGAGGCCATTGTAGTCTATTGGATGTCCTCGCAAAATGTCCCCTACATAAAATTTAAGAAATAAAAAAATTGATAACAAGAAAATGACCACCTTCTTGTCTCTAATATGCACTTAAAACCCTTAAACATGAGAAAAAATAATAGAGCACAATCTTATTTCTAAAAGGAAAATGACCACTATCTTGTCTCTAATGCACTTAAAACCCTTAAATTTGAGACAAAATAATCCATATTTTGATAACATGTTTTGGGTGACTATTTGAGACCATATAGAGTTACATATGACCATTACCTTGTCTCTAATATGCACTTAAAACTCTTAAACTTGAGACAAAATTAATCAATGTTTTGATAGCATGTTTTGGGTGACTATTTGAGACCATATAGAGTTGCATATGACCACTATCTTGTCTCTAATATGTACTTAAAACCCTTAAATTTGAGACAAACTAATCTAGTTTTTTATAGCATGTGTTGGGTGACTGTTTGAGGCTATACAGAGTTGAAATAATTACATATCTTTAGTAGCTAGGGAAAACATCTCAACTAAAATAACCAAAATATATCACTCACTGTGAAATATTCTCTTACAGCTAATATCACCTTGTAATTTTCAAAAAAACAAATTATGTTTTGACCACTTCAAAATATTCTTTCACAACCGATGTCACCTTGTACTTTTCAAAAATGCTATTGAAATTATCTTTTCATTGAAAACCCATTTTCATTCATGTGATTATCCATTAGGCAACCATACTTTGGTACCATTCTTAATAAAAAGAAGAAGCCATCTTGAGCAGGCCATTTTTAATGAGTAATATTGGTGAAACAATTCTTAGTCTATGTTAGTCTATCTTAGTCTATATAATGTCCTCATAAAATGTCCCCTACATTAAAAAAAATTGGGAAAAAAATTGCTAAAATAAAATGACCATTATCACATTTCTAAAAATGATAAAAAGAAAATGACCATTATCTTATCAAAAATAAAATGACCATTATATTATCTCTAATATGCACTTAAAACCCTAAAACTCTAGACAAAATAATCTAGCTTATGATAACATGTTTTGGGTGACTATTTGAGACCATATAGAGTTGTAAGAATTACTTATCTTTTTAGACATAGATACAAAATTGTGTCAAATATATATCCTCCTCTAAGTCACCATACTTAAACGAAATCATGTCTTCACATTCCCCTATCTTATTTCTAAATCAAAAGTTGTTCCTACATATAATATCAAAAGTTTTTCATACATATAATATCTAAGAACTTGATATCTAAGAATTTGATAGATGTTATTTTAGTAACCACTCAAGTGTGTTTTGACAACTTAAAAATATTCTTTCAAAACCAATATTACTTTTCAAAGATGCTATTGAATTTATCTTTTCATTAACACCCATGTGCATTCAACTCAAATATGAATACGTTTTGACAATTTCAAAATATTCATTCACAACTAATACCACCTTGTACTTTTAAAAAAAATGCTATAGAATTTATCTTTTCGTTTTACACACATTTCCATTTGGATCCATGTGTTCATCCATTAAGAAACCATACTTTGATATCACTTTTAGTAAAAAATGAAGTCATATCCTTATACACCCATTTCCATTTGGATCCATGTGTTCATCCATTAAGAAACCATACTTTGATATCATTTTTAGTAAAAAATGAATCCATATCCCTATAAACCCATTTCCATTTGGATCCATGTGTTCATCATATCATTTTTAGTAAAAATTGAAGCCATATTCTTATACAAGCCCAATTCTAGCACTCCTTCGATTTTTATATTCTTTTATAGCTATAGGCTCATTTCTGTAAGTAAACAAATGAAATATACAATTGAAATTGGATAAAATATAATTGCATATATCTAGTGGCTTTTTTTACTAAATTCACCTTCTCCAAGGCTAAGGTGGAGTTCCAATTTCCTATTCTAAAATTATTTATACCTCCTCATCACTATCATCATTAAACTTTTGTCCATTATCTCTTTAAAATTTTCTAATCTTTGGTGTGGTTGCTAAAGAACTAAATAAACAACTAGCTTCTTCTCACCCTCTTCTACTGAAGACTTTAGTTTTCTTAAAACAATATTCTTATACTTAAAATTCTCATCTACATGATCATAAAGCTTGTATGCTTTTACACCAACAACATAATTAATGACGATACATTTCACTACCTTATTATCCAACTTCAAAAATTCGTCCTTAGGCACATGATCATAAACCCTGCAACTAAAATGTGAATATGCTAAATCAATGGATTTTTCTTAATTAATAATATGACTTTGTTTTAGTTAAGGCCCTGATAGGGGTCCTTTTCTAAATAATTAGTGTAAAAAAACTACTTAGGTAACATACAATAGAATTGGCTTTTATCTAGAATTTCTACTCTAACTTGGATCCTCTAAGCATACTCTAAAACTCCCCATCAAAGTATTATTCATGTGTTGTAAGCGGCATATAGAGTTGTCATATGATTTGATGCATAGTTCTCCTTATACAACATTTCAGAATCTACAAAAACAAAAACTCACTATTTTTATTAGTCTTCAACGCCTTGATCTTCCTATTAATTAAATTTCTGAAGAGGACCTTAAACAACATCAACCAAATGAATATTGTTGATTTATTTATGATAGATATATACATGTTAATCTATAGTAGTCATCAATCCATAACACATAGTATAAATATTAAATTATTCAACACTAACAAGATGAAATTCATAAAGCTTGAACCATATCTAGCCTATAAATATAAAATTTATGATAAATACACTAAAATTTTACATAGATATGTTTTCATCTAGCCACAACACATGTAGGTAACCACTAGGAGAACCAAATTTCTCCTATTGTTTTGGTTGTATGTTTCCATCTATCCACCCATGTAGGCAATGACTAGGAGAAAAATATTCTCCTCTTGTTTTAGCTTGAGAAATTGTAGGTTTCTACAAATATAGCTCTAATGCCATCTATATTTTTACTTGTAGATTCAATAACTTATGTGATGTCCTAAAAAAAAAGACAAGAATCTACTCTAGTCTTCTGTGGAAACCAAAATTGATCGATGAAAACAATAAGAAGAAAAGGAAGAAGTTCAATCGCACATAACACATATTTTCCTTGGTAAAGAAACTACTATAAAACCTGAATATCTATATTGAATTAACCAGAATATTTAAAAAGAAAATACAATTCTTGTTCAACCTGAACAATTACTGCAACAACACAATCTATCTCTCTCCTTCACAAGTGAGCTCAAGCGAACACTTAGCAAATTCTTCTGTCTACCAAGCCCCTACATCCTTCTGAAATTCCTGAGAGAATTAGCCCATATTTAATTGAGAAATTCTCCTTTTATCACTCTGCAATCCAACCATATGCCCTCAACTGATCGCATGCGCCATCTGTACAACTAGGAACATTACACAATGGATAGTACACTATCCTTGAACTCTCATATCAACTGAGTATTCCTCTAAACTGACATGGATGAGTTATTTATTAGTGAATCTTGAGTTAATTGGTGTGACACAATTGGGAAATTCTCTCTCCATAACTGTGCAATCCATCCATAGGCCCTCAACTGATTGCATGCACCATATGTACAACTCAGAAAATTATACAACTCATAGTACATTGTCCCTGAATTCTAATATCAACTCAGTCTTCCTCTGAATTCACATGCATGATTTATTTATGAGTGAATCTTTAGTTAACTAGTGTGGCACCGAGGATGCATTGGTGCATGTCCCCATTACTAGACCTCCTACTAGTTCTTCCAATAGTTAAAACTAGTTTAATCAACTTTAGCTCAATTAAACTAAGTTAATTAATTACAACTCAAAATAACTCAACATTGGCCCTTGACATTATCTCAGATAAACTAATTGAATTAATTACAACTCAAAAAACTCAACCTCCTCCCTTAAAATTTAGGGATCACTCTACATGACTCTAGATAGACTTCCAAATTGAATTTATTGACCCAACTAAGTCAACTTAACTTAGTTAATTGTTACAAGTTTCTATGAGAATATAATTACAATTTAATTCCTAATTTAATTCAATGAAAAATTAAATTAATATTTTCTTGTTGTTTTTTTAAACATTTCTTGTTACTATTTTCAGCACAGATAACACTCATATGATTATTTATGGACAACTAGCCTCACATGAATCTTATCCATGTTCAATTTAGTGCTATTTTACATCTAGACTAATAATATGAAAATGGCTCATTAGGTGTGAGGTACATGAGCCTTTTTCAATAAAGTTTTTTCATTAAATGTTTAAGGTCATTGTCTCATGGATCATAAGTTGAATTGGATGAATGCTCAATTTTCACTATATTCATGTTCCCATGCTTCACCTTGGTTGTTACCACTTTCCCTCACTCTAATGTGACCCTGCCTCACTACTTTACATCCTCGGGCACAAACTAGTAGGTTCTAATTGACATTGCATGCATGCGGCAATCCATACTTAGGGTTTTCCATCTCTCCCCTATATTCACATCCCATATTTAGGTTGATTTCTATCTATCAACAAATATGAGCTTTTAATTGAAATCACATGTGAGTGGCAAACCATACATAAGGTTTCACATCTCTCCCTTATATTCACATCCCATATTTAGGTTGATTTCTATCTATCATCATTATTCATTTTTTTTCTCATTCTTTAGTATGGATCTAAAAACATTTTTCCCCATCATGTTGAAATGAAAAAAAATGGTAGAGATAAATTAATTGCATCGAAATACTAGAGTGTGATATCTAGTCCCCTCAATGTTCCTCACCCATTTCATTGCTAATCCCTCAGATATCTAAATAAAGGAGAATTTGATCATCTTATCCCCAAAAGAGAAATGGAATGATTCATATTCATGTGGCTTGTTGTAGGAGAATTTTTTTAGTTTTATGAAGAAAAAGAAGAACAAATATACATATAAATACAAACACAAATAAAAAATATGTATTATAGATAAAACAATAAAGTGCATGGTTACGCAATTATATTATCATGGATTGACACTTTAATGAGGTTGGGAGATTGGGGAGAAAGTCCAGATTCACACCAATCATAGATCAGTGAATTAGATTTATTGAGGTCCCTCTTGATCACTAAAGGGGTGGGGGTTATGATACCATTGGTTTAATAAAAGTGGTTTCTTGCCACTATGTGAGCATATAAGGAAACAAAGGTTATGAAAATAGGTAATTATGGACACATATTGCTCAAAAAAAGTAACATATTGACATCCGTTTAACGTGTATGGATGATGTGGCACTTTATGTCAGCATGATGTCATTAGTGACATCACTCAATTTTCAAAATTTATATCAAACAAAAAGAATGTGGCCTTAGTAAGTGAATAAGAGAGAAAAAATTAATATTTTACCATGAAAAAACAACACAATTGATTTCGTAACAACAATGCCAACTCTTCCAACACATTCCCAACATTGTACATTGATCTTTAGGTCAACAAAATTTTAAAGAAAAATTTGATGTAGTCTCTTTCACTATTATTTATCCTTTTAAAACCATGATTAAGTATAGGAGGTAGAACCTTATACTCCATGAATGTGTAAATTTTGAAAACATGCCATTAGTGGGCCGTGAGGAAGATATCTGTGATACCCATTGAAAATTGTATTTATCTCAAATCAAAAAAGGAACGTCAAGTAAACTATTAATTTTCCACTATTTGATGTTGTTACAATCACTTTAGCCTAATTCTTAACTTCAAACATTAATAAATAAAAATTTTATATAAAACTATAAATGTAATGTATAATAAAAGAGAATGAGAAGCAATGAAAAGAGACACAAGAATTCGGTCAAAGACAAGGGAAAACCCCACAACATTGAAAACCCTTTCAAATTATTATTCTTATTAGATTGGCATAAAATGTTCAACGGAGAGAGTACAATAATTCAATTCATCAATGAATCAAAGTCAATCTTCAAATATCCAATAAAATCAATCCACCAATATCAAATGATTAACCAATAGTCAAATATGGTCAAAGTGAGAGTTTGTAATTCTATCAATGTAAACAATAGTCAAATGTGCCCTATCTAGTCCATGAGTCAAATTTCAATATTCCCTCTAAGAGCTTGGTTAACATTCAATGTACCCAACCTCCAATGCTGGTAAAAGTTAGCCAAAAATATTCAACAAAAATATTTCAAAAGAGAGAGACAAATCTATGATTCACTCCCCTTTTGGCACCACCAGGTACTAGAAGGCATTGGTAACTCTTTAGGAAAGTTCCTAAAGATGGATCAAGAAAGAATGGACAAAGATATCTTCCCATATGCACGCATATGTGTTGAGATGGATTTAAGCAAAGGACTTCTTGATCGAATCCACATGATACATCAAGACTTCAAATGGACACAATAGTCAGATTTTGAAAATACTACCTTCAAATGTCGCATTTTCCATCAAACAGGGCACCTGCAAAACACATGCAAAAAAGAAAAGACCACAAAAGCAAAAATGATGGAAATTCATCGAACCTCCTTCTTCAGATGATGAGGATGAAGAAATGGATGAGACCCAACAACAGCTAGAGACATAAAATCAACAAGGTTCTCAAAAGGATGGAGAAGAGAAGTAGAATGATTAGAACAAACAAGCATAGATTCCCAATAACTCAGTATGGTCTTGATCCATGAGAACCAACACGATGAGAAGAGAAACAATCAAGGTCCAGGTGGAACAAAGTGATCACATCTGTTTGAGAGGTCAGATTCAAATAAAGAAGGCCAAAAGATTTCAGGAAATAATGAGCTAGCAATTGTTTCATCTAATCCATCAATAGGGGTTTGGAAAAAAGTCCAAAAGTAAAAGGAGAAAAAAAAACCAGTTTATCTTGTCAAATGTATTTTTTTTATTCTAGCTACTATGTGTGCTTAAATCACATACACTTATCCTTGAGACAATATTTGAATTCACTTGTGCATCTGATCTATGTAAAATTTTATTTTTATTAATACTAAGTTTTTGAGTTTTACCTTGCAAATATATATATATATATACACACACACACACACACACACGCAAATAAAAAATATGTATTATAGATACAACAATAAATTGCTTGGTTATGAAATTATGTTGGGAGATGGGGGAGAAATTCTAGATTCTCACTAATCATAGATCAATGAATTATATTCATTGAGGGCCCTTTTGAACATTGATGGGGTGGGGGTCGTGATACATTGGTTTAATATAACACCCTTTGCCCACTTCTACCCAAGAAACGAGTCAGCCAGGGTAAACATGCAATGAGTGGCCCCTATGATATGATTCAACCTCCTAAGTCACATTAAGGAAGTGGAACCGATGGAAACACACCATACAGACATCCAAAATCATCAACATAACCCTCAGAAGATAATTCAGCCACTCACACGCCATGTCGATGGGTCCCACTGTTTTCTTAGGTCTCTTGGGCCATAGTCCCTATCATGCTATGGGCAAGAGAGTGACCAACAACCTAAATTCAATCTCATCGGCCTACCTGCTAGTGACTGTGGACCAAAACTGTCAGTGCTATACAAGTGACTCTGGGATTCGACCCACTTTTTAGGCCCAATGTCCATTTCCCTGCCCATAATTGATTCATCTCTTTAAGTTAGTAAAGTAGGAGTGACCAACAACCTAAATTCGCTCTCAGAGGCCTAGCTTCTAATGACTGTGGACCAAAATTGTTAGTGCTATTCGAATGACTCCAGGATTTGAGCCACTTTTTCAAGCCCAGATCCCAGGTCACTGCCCAAAACTAATTCATCTCTTCAATTCAATAAATTAACAAGGAAATGAAATTACTGAGGAAAATACTTCTTAGAGATCTTGATAAGATCCCTAGTGGCCATGATAGACATTTCATCAACATATCATCGACATGTAATCTGTAGGTGTAAATAATAGAGTTAAGTTTAGGGATCTCATACTTATATGAGAATCACTATGAACCATTGTTCCCTTATGTAATTTGATGCATTATCATCTATTAGGTCATAGACACATTATACATTCACATACAAGTAACAACATGTTGAAATTCATATGTAAGCATTGTCATAAAATGTACATAGAACCAACGTAATGGGAAAAAAAATACAATAAACATGACAACCATCAAATCCATAAATACATCAATACCTTTATACATGGAAATCAAGGAAAGAATATCTCATTAATGAATGCAATGAACCAACTGGAGATGGGACTACCACATTCCACCCAACCGTAGAATAGCTTAGCCAAATTTCTTGTCAACCATTCAACCCCGTGCCATATTCCAAGCATGAATGTGGGATCTCGTAAAAGACATCAATGAAAACTCATCCAGGGATTCCATAGGCCATCCCCCTCATCCCATCAAATAACGACTCCACCTCACATTCAGACATCGCCAAAACCATCATTGGATTGGTCTCCATCCAAGCTTTCTAGGGCTTCCAGAGTGTTTGTTCGAACCAAGGCTTCTAGGACTAGCAGATCAAGCCACTGTTGTCATCAAGATTCTAGAGCATTTTTCCAACCAAGGTTTCTAGGACTGGTAACTCAACCCACCAAGGACTTCCAAAGATTTTGTCCAACCAAGGATTCCATGACTAGTAACTCAACCCAAGTTGTTACATGACTTCTAGAGCGTTTGTCCAACTAGGGTTTCCAAGAAGTAATAACTCAACCAAATCTAAGGAATCATGAGAACCGACCAAAAACAAATCATGAAAGTAAACCGACAGTCACCCTGGCTATCCATGAAATGGAAAGGCTATGCAATCCATTGTCAATCCAAACATTCCTCCATGCCAATGACATACTGTTATGCAACCAACTGACAAAATAGAAGAAACGATAGAGCGACGACTTCAAAATCATCCTCTTCAAGGGGTAAACCTCATTTACATTACACAAATGAACAATTATTGGATGAAACAAATGAAAACACCTTCGTTTTATATATAGGATTCTAAGGGGTTAGAATAAAGTCAAATCTAACATAACAATAATAATGTAACGTTGT
>APFE030599318.1:2695-29989 GCA_000404065.3 Pinus taeda
ATATAGGAGTCTAAGGAGTCACCATATAACCACCGACCTAACAATAATAATATAAAGGCACAAAAATAACAATAGAGGGATTCTATGGGGCACAGTGATAACAATATGGGGACAATAAGGGCACAACAATATTAATAAGGGATATAACTACAATAGTAATGGGGTAATCACTAGTATTATAGGGACTTAACAAAGATGAAGATGACAATAAGACAGTAAAAGAAGGATAGAATGGCAATTCAGAAAACAAGTATTATTATTATTATGCTTGAGAACTGCCAATTTGTAGAGATAACCATTAGAGCTGTTGGTAAATCTAGTATTTTGCTTTACATTTTTTCACAAGATGTGTTCTTTATTTATTTTTTTACAAGATCAGTTATGGTTTAATATATTCCAATAAAGAGAGAGGAGCAAGCTCCTAGTACATATGGGGCTGGAAAGAGTCGTGCTGAAGGAGAGTAGATCGGGAACGCAATCCTGGGTTCCTTTAGACATGAATCCAAAAATTCCAGAGATTCCAACTACATTTCTAGCATACTGCTGTACAAATTGAAAAAGCAAGAAAATACATTTACATAACATAACTTTCAGAAAACTAAGAAACTTCAAAACACTTATGAGACTTTTTAATATTTGTTTACAGATTGATTTTGCTGAGATCTTTGTTTACTACTCTGATAGTTGGAGTTTTCTCCTTCTTGATTCAAACTAATGTTTTCAAAGGTCACTGACTGTTTCCTCAAGGTGAGTGCACTTGTTGGTGAGAGTCTATTTCAACCTTTTGACTCTCCAATTGTCTCTTCAAAGCTGAGTTTTCTTACCTCATTTGAATCTTCAAGTCTTGGATTGTCTCTCTTATCTTGACGATCATGACTTTGTTAGCTCGGCATGTAGCGCATTTCTCTTTTTGTGAAGCTCGGTCTACTAGATTTAAGTTCATTGTTGAGCAATCTTCTGTTGTCTTGTGATCTGAGATATGATCCTCTGTGGTGTGTTGGTTCTTCCTGATGTCTCTGCTAGGTGAAGGCCCTGTTGTTTTTCCCCTGAGCTTAATAGAGTGATGCCTATGTTCCTTCTCGCTGAATGGACGAAGATCCAACTTCCCTTGATTAATGCATCAGTCTGCTAGCTTGATTTGAAACAAGAAGCAAAAGGGATCAAGCTTTACAGCAGAGAAAGCGAAAATGGAGAAGATAAGATAGATGCCAGAGATGAGAGCAGAGTGATGATAGAAAGAAGCTCACGAAAGGATTGCGAGCATGATGGGAGCAGCAATCCAAAGGCAACGATCTTGCAGGAGGCTTGGGATCGTAGAGAGGGGGAGTGGGAAGGGTCGAGGGAAAGCGAAGAAGGATGGAACGAGGGCTGAGAAGAAAGGAGGGGACAATAGAGAAACAGGGAGCTCGCTTGGGAGAGAGATCAACATGAAGAACAAAGGACGATCAAGGAGAGAAGAGAGGAGAGGGAGGCCTAAAATTTAAAGGAGAGAGGGGAGTGGAAGTAGGCCAAATCAGCTGGGAAGAAATGATGACCTGGGAGAGCTCAATTGGAGACATATTGCATATCTTAGAGCGGATAGAATGGCAAAAATTGCACAATGTGATGTGTGTGGATTCACGAGACCTCCATGCTCTGTCAACCGAAAAGGATTCACTGCGAGGATAAGTATGGGTGCTACGGATCACATTTGCATTGAAACGCAAAATATAATCGATGGAAAAGATTTTTGACATGGTTTTCATACAGGGACGATAGGACTAAGGAATAGGTGTGAGGAACACATCCTCAGCTACTCTTATTTCCCCTTCAGACCTGGCCACTGCCAAATTTGCATGGTCGTCAGCGAAGCTGTTGTTTTCTCTCAAGATATGTTTAAAAGTGACATTTCCCAGGTCTTCCCTATTTTGCCTTATTCTATTGAGGATTTGGTGCATGGCAGCATTTGGAGGGTTTCTTCCACTGATCATGGCTTCAATGATGATTGTTGAATCTCCCATTATAATAGGATCTCTGATTCCCTTTTTTTTAGTATCTTGGTGCCCATTGGCAGGCCATAAGCCTCTGCCCTATTGTTAGAGGCTTCCCCCAACCCCCACTCATAAGTGACTAGATTATTTCCCCCTGGTTCAAGGAGGATCCCTCCTGCTCTAGCTCTACCCGAATTATTTTTGGAGGCACCGTCGAAGAAAAGACAATTCCTGTTCAAATTTCCTTTCCATGTTGAAAATTCTTCCTTATTTAATCTAATTTTCTATTTTTGAGTTGAGGTCTAACATTGGGATTGATATTCCAGTTACTTCTGATGGTTTCTTGGTTGATCCAATTCCTTTCTTCTTGCTGGAGATTGCTACTGTCTATTGCTTTTAAACCTTTCATGTTTAGAAATTTTGAAGTGAGTCCCCAAGTTTTTAACAGAACTCTTCCAATCTTTTGGGTTTGGTCTTTGAAGATCCTTTATTCCAGTTTTGAGTTGGAGATCTAACATTGTGGTTGATATTCCATTTACTTCTGATAGTTGCTTCGTTGATCCAATTCCTTTCTTCTTGTTCGAGGCTGCTATTGTTTATTGCTTTTAAACCTTTCATGTTTAGAAATTTTGAAGTGAATCCCCAAGTTTTTCATAGAACGCTTCCAATCTTTGGGGTTTGGTCTTTGAAGATGCTTTGATTTTTTTGAGAGCCAAATCTGCCAACAGACAAATGACGGGAGGCTTTCCCATAACCTTTTGATGGTTTGCTTGTTATTCAATGAATAAGGGTAATTTTTTTTCCATTCAGTGAAGAAGTCATTAAAGTTTATGGAGAAGTTGAGCTCCATTTCTAGAGGACTAGTAATCTGCTTCCAACACTCTCTAGAGTAAAGGGGCAATCCAAGAAGAGGTGTTGGATGAATTCTTCTTCATTTAAGCACATTGAGCACCTTGTCGGGTTGGAGAATCCCTTTCTTTGAAGGTTATTAGTTGTAAGAATTCTACCTTTTAGGAGTGTCCAACTGAAAAATCTTAACTTTGGGGAGGCTTTCTACCTTCCATATGGATTTCCAATGGGTCCAATCTTGTTCATCTTGTTATGCCTGGAGAGTGATATATCTGGACTTTATTGAGTAAGCACCCCCACTAGGATCCCAGATAATTATGTCTTCATCTTCCATATTTGTTGGGGCTGATCATTTGAGATGGAGGACTAAGAAATCCCATTGGATTTTTTAATTTGGAGGTAGATTTTGAATGTGTTAGATAGAACGCTTCTAATGACCCCATCAAGGTTCAAGGAGGGGCCCCATCAAGGATGGGGTATCAAGGTGGGGCCCCATTGGTGGATGGTTGGAAGGTGGGGTGAAGGGGGACCCGTTTCAGGAGACCCCCTCAAGGTTCAAGGAGGTGCCCCATCAAGGATGGGTGACCCATCAAGGTGGGCTCAAGGCTCAAGGCTCAAGGCTCAAGGGGGTCCCATCAAGGCCCCTTTGAGCAAGACCACTGAATCTTTGGGGTTTGGTCTTTGAAGATGCTTTGATTTCTTGAGAGCCAAATCTGCCAACAGAGAAATGACGGGAGATTTTCCCGAAACCTTTTGATGGTTTGCTTGTTCTTCAATGAATAAGGGTAAATTTTTTTCCTTTCAGTGAAGAAGTCATTAAAGGTTATGGAGAAGTTGAGCTCCATTTCTAGAGGACTAGTAAGCTGCTTCCAACACTCTCTAGTAAAGGGGCAATCCAAGAAGAGGTGTTGGATGGATTCTTCTTCATTTAAGCACATTGAGCACCTTGACAGGTCAGAGAATCCCTTTATTTTAAGGTTATCTGTTGTAAGAATTTTGCCTTTTAAGAGAGTCCAACTGAAAATCTTAACTTTGGGGAGGCTTTCTGTCTTCCATATAGATTTCTAGTGGGTCCAATCTTGTTCATCTTGCTATGCCTGGAGAGTGATATATCTAGACTTGACTGAGTAAGCCCCCCCACTAGTATCCCAGATAACTGTGTCTTCATCTTCCATATTTGTTGGGGCTAATTCTTTGAGATGGAGGACTAAAAGATCCCATTGGCTTTTTAGATTTTGAGGTAGATTTGAAATGTGTCAGTCATGACAATTTTTGTTTTTCTATCAAGAAATAAAGTGCAGGGAAGTTAGCCCCTTATCTTACATTCATTTTCTTATCTCGTTAATACCTGGGTAGGATGATAAAGTTTCCTTCCCCATGATTCTTTCTCCCCATACCTTGATACTTTTTCCATTTCCGGACATCTTCGAAGTGTACTTGGTGATAGTAGGTAACATTTTTTTGACTAGCTTCCATACTTGTGAGCATGGCCTTATTGGGACATTTCATCCAGCAAGTGAGTTCTTTGATGATTCGTATATTTTAAAGCCGAAGTTTGTTTCCACTAGCGATCGTTTTCGGTTATCATTCTCCATATAATTTTGGTCCCTAGGGCAGCATTCATAATTCCTAGAAGCCTTATGGATAAACCTCCCTTTTCAGAAGGCAAAATTATTTGTTCCCATTTTACCAAGCTGAACTTTTTAGTCTTGTTTTTTCCTACCTACCATAGAAAACCCCTGATTATTAATTCCATTTGTTTGTGGATGTTGGCCGAAGCCAGAATAGTGACATATTGGTAAATTGGCACCACAATGAACATGGCTTTGATTAGGGTCACCCTCCCTGCTATATTCAACCACAACATGCCCCAGCTTTGGTTTTTTTCCTTCATATTTTCAGTTTGTGTGCTCCACAACTCAGCCTTTAGGTTTTCTTTTGATATGGGTAGTTCTAGGTAGAAGAAGTGATTCCAATTTGCCTATATGGGAATCTCAAGGATCTATGATATTCTTTGCATGGTGTGGGAGCAAGCATTCCAACCATATATTCTACATTTTCAATTGTTTAAGAGACCACCTGAAACCTTCATGAATTTATCTAGAACTTTTATGAATCTTTGGGAAATAATGCATGAGGCTCCACCCATCAACAATGTGTCATCTGCGAACAAGGACTGATTAATTCTTCTTACACCATATGAAATGTGCAAACCAATTAGTGTTCTTTCTTACCTAGTCTTTTCCAGAGCTCTACTTAACGAATTTGCCATTATTATATATATAAGAAAGGTGAAAGAGGACAACCCTACCTCAACCCTCTAGAAATTTGAAAGAAATCACTTTGTCTTTCGTTTATCAACAGGGCTATCCATGGTCCCATAATGCAGACGCTGATTACCTCAATGATGTCATTTGAGAAACCAAATTTCTTTAAGACAGCAATGAGGTAAGGAAGACTTACACGGTCAAAGACATTGGCCATATTCAGTTTTATGATGATTCCATGTTCTTTTTTCAGCATGCTTGAGTGTAGAGATTCTTGGACAACCAAAACATTGTCAATAATCTGTCTATTTGGAACAAATCCTCCTTGGTTTTCCGAGATAACTTCAGGGAGAACTTTCTTAATTTGATTGGCTATGATCTTCGTTATTATTTTGTAAGAAGAGTTGCACAATGAATTAGGTCGGAATCTGCTAAATGTGGAAGGCCTTGCATGCTTTGGAATTAAAGCCAGATAGGAGGATTTAGTAAAACCTCCCCTTTCTTTAATAAACACATTCCTTATCATCTTACTAAATCCTTTTTTATTCTATGTCAGTGCTGGCTGTAAAAAGCCATTGTGAATCCGTCTGGACCCAGTGCTTTATCCATATGGAGGCCCCAAACAACTACTTCAATTTCTTCTTCTCCGATTTCTTGCATAAATTCCGAATTTTGAACAACACTTATCTTGTTTGGCACATGCTGCAAGAAGGTTTCGAAGTCTGCTCTTTCTCCATTTGCTTTTAGGAGGTTTTTTAAATGTTTATGTGCTTCTTTTTTTAATTCAACAGCTCCTCTAATTTCTTGTCCCGCTATTTGGATTTTGTCGATGTGATTTCTGTCCCTTCTAATTTTCATAATATTATGAAAATATGTTGTGTTTTTATCCCTTGCTTTTAACCATAGGCTTCTTGACTTTAGTCTAACCACTTCCTCTTCTTTCCGGATTTCTCTGTATATTTTCCAAAAGAGGGCATTTTCCTAAAGATGGTCATCTTTGGTCTCCTCTTCGTTTTCTTTTGCTTCTTTTGAAGTTTCTCCATTTTTTTTAATAACTCAACCTTTCTTTTATTTGTTTGTTTTTCGTTTTCTATGGCCCATTTTTTCAATTCCTTTCTCAAGTTTTTTAACTTGGTTTTCCACACATAATAGGGGGACCCCGTGAATTTTTGAGACTACAAATCCGCAATTAGATTTTTGAAATCTTCATTGTTGTTCTATGTTGGGCAGTATCTGAAAAGTATTGGGCCTTGATTTTCCATCGGCACCATAGAAATTACCACCGGCTTGTGATATGATGTTGTTGTGTGAATGATTCTTGATCTTGTTGAATTGTAGTTGGAGATGATGTTGTCCTGAACCAAAATGCAATCTAATCTTTCCTTTATATTGTTGCTTCCTACCCTTTTTTCGCTCCACGTATACTTACAATTGTTGGGAGGAATGTCTATTAGATTGTTTTTTTTTCCATTATGTTTTCGATGGCATCCCTTAAAGACTCTAAATGGTAAACCCCGCCAAATTTCTCCTCCACATTAAGGACAAGATTGAGGTCCCCTCCCAAAATTATTTTTTTGTTTTGAGTATCATTTAAGGTCTCTTGAACTGTATTCCAGCGTTGTTCTTTTTCTCTAAAGTGATTGGGAGCATATATGTTGACAATGCAAAATTGTTCATTGGTGGTTGTCTCTTTTAGGTCTATTCTAATCCAGTGTTGTTCCTTCTTTTGCTGAAGCAGCTCCCATTTTCCTTTCCTCCATAAGGTGCATATTCCCCCTGAGGCCCCTATAGCTTGTTGAGTTGTTCCCTCGTAATTTTTTAGATTTTTGATCATTTTTTCCGAGTCTTGGCAACTAGTTTTGTGTCCTGAAGCATTAGAATATCTGGGATTTCCTTTACTAGAATATATTTTGTTGCATTTACTTTAAAAGGTGTCCCCAAACCACGATAGTTCCAGGAGAACACAATCATTATTTATTTAGTTGATGGGCAGAGGGTCCTTTGCCTCTTTCATGATTTTGGTTTTTCTCATTGTTCCTGGAGATTTCCCCAAAAAAGGAGTTGATGGGTTGCTGCGTTCCTAAAGCCATTTCTTTTGTTGCCGCTTCATCTCTAAGTTCTTTGTTAGATTTTCTTCCTATTTTCTTTTGGTAATCTAAGGTTTGAAGTGATTCCTTTGATTGGTTTCTTGTCAAAATTCTATCAACTGAGGGGGGAGGAGGGTTGCGAGGGATAATAGGAATAGAGGGGGTGAGGATATGGGAAGGAGAGAGATGAGGGGAGGAGGGGTGGGATGTGGAATGCATGGGAGGATCATCAAGAGGTCCAAAGGGGTTGGGATTGATGAAAGATGAGGAGATTAGTGGAGGATAGGTTGGTGGGGAGGGGCGAGAATGATGGAGAAGGATTAGAGGGGGGTGCGGAGCCTGAAGTTGGCTTGAGGAGGAGAAGAGTTGTTTGTTTGCCGATTTTTTCTTTTTAACTTGTTCACATTTTGCTTCAGACTCTTCTAAATTTTCACTTTCTTGTTTTTTGGACATCTATTTGCAAAATGGCCATATTCATGACACACTTTGCATTTAAATAGTATCTACTCATAGTCCAGTTGTTGCATGTGTGTCCATTGATCTACTTTGATCTTTACTGCCTCCAATAAGCCCTTCCCTAGATCCACTTCAACACATATCCTCACACAAGCATGCATGTTCTCTTTTGGTTCACATCTATGAATATACTTCTCTATTGCATTCCCGATGGCCCTAACAGATTCATCGCCCCAACAATATAGAGGGAGATGAGGGAGTCTTACCAAAACCGGCACTACCCTAGGTACATCCATTTCAAGGTCGAATTCGGGGGTCCATTTGTTTAAGTACAGGCCTTGCATGTCCATGAAGTATGGATCGTTTTTGAAGATTAAGTCTCGATCTTCCTTTGTTTCGAAATGAAAGGTGTAATACCCTCTTCCACAAAACCTTATGGAGATTTTCTCGTTTATTGAAGAGGACCAATTCCTTTCAACCCATTTCTGAACTGAACGAGGTGAAGGCCAGAGTCCTGTAAACTGGCCGACCAAGCCCCTTTTTGATAGAGACAGAGCCGCCTGACAGGGAAGAGATGGAGGTAGAGAGATCTCAGGGATGTCTTCGAGTTTCTTCACAAACTTGGATATCAAAGGTTTGTTTCTTGAGGGCCCAATGGCATAGATCAGAGAGGCAAAGGCATCTGCATTTTCATCTTGCTCAGAGATCAATTTTTTTGGAGGAGTATCTCCGTCCTCTGGTGGATCCGGTGGTTCCATGATCGCAGCAGGAGGTCATTCTAATCAGGTCGATACTCAAGATTGGGGAGGCCCTCGAGGCGCACCAGGGAGGGGCTCATGGGGAGAGCGCGCACTGCAGTCCAAAATTTTTATTACAAGATGTGTTCTTTATGATAAACCAAAAGTATAATGATTTTGTTGTATGTGGTTATAATGGGATGATTGACATACATATGTTGGTTGGTAAGCCAAAGTCTCTTACATGGATGATTATCGTTGGTCCTTTTAGTCCCCATTTCCCTGTTGTTTAGTCTTATTTCTTTGGTTGACTATCACTTAATGGTGTTAGCTCCCATCATAAAGTAGGGCAACTATCACTTAATGGTGGTAACTCCCATCATAAAGTAGGGCATTTGAACATCTTGAGATGAATATACTAGGACACATGATTTATGGGAGCCTTAACTACTCGCCTATTATGTTTTCCATGTAAAGGTGATTATGCTCTCTAAGTAACACACCAATTTGCCCCACATGGATCCTCTTTTGATTATATATGTATTACACTTTGGTCGTGAGCCTTTAGAGGTGATTCCACTCATGTTTATTTAGTTTAATGATTCTCAAGGTAGTTGCATAGTTGTTCAAGGCATATCACATATATTGAGGCATTTATCACTTTCTTCGAGGTACAAATGGGCTATTTGCATCCACATGGATAGCATCTACACATGCCATACTGAAAATGTTAGAGCCCTCTCTATTTTTTTCTTGGCAAATTTGAGCTAATTTGTATTCTCTAAAAGGGTTGAACCACATGTGTGCCCCTTTTATGACAATGGGTGGTTATTTGGAGCCTGTATTGATTATGTGGATGTCTCTTAAACAATGTGTTAGCTTAAGTATATCACATCACACTCACTTGAGGCATTTTGGGTGATGTGGAGATGATTTATAATCATAATTTCAAGACTATAGCCCAAAGAAACGTGTCGTCCACTTGAAGGGGCTCTATTTGGTTCTTTGAGGGGTTGTTGTACTTGTTCAAGCGAGATGTTGGAGATTAATTGGGCAAGAATCATTCATTGCCACGTTTTGAAGCCCCCCAAATGCATTTTAGGTGAAATATTGTGCTTCTAAGACAAATCGATCCTCTTATGGTTGACGTCACCTCTTTGAGAGGGTTTTAAGCATGCAAAAGCAAATTTTAATTGTATTTTGACTTTGTTTCCAAGATGTGTGGATGACAAGTAATTTATGTGTGATACCTAGACTAAAATTGAGGAATAAAGAATGAATTGTGACTCTCATCTATAAATAAAGGCCCTCCTTTCATTTCAAATCTTTGAGAATTGTTGGGAACATTCGTTTAAGCCACTAATAGAAGATATTTTCTTGGTGTTTTGGTGTCGACTCTTTTGGGCTCTCTCTTGTTTAGTTATTTTACTTGGTTCATTGAATATATTGTTGTGAATGACCTAGGGCTTTTTTGAATGATTTAGGACTTTTATTAGCTAGCAAGATTGATCCATCGAAGGGCAAACTTTTGTCACTTGGAAAGAAGATATCTAGGGTTTGTTCTCCCATATTCTCCTTAGTGTGGTAAGTGCTTAGTCTCTTCTTGGGCTCTCTCTTGTTTCGTTATTTCATTTGGTCCATTGATTATATTGTTGTGAATGATTTAGGACTTTTATTAGCTAGCAAGATCAATCTATCGAAGGGCAAACTTTTGTCACTTGGAAAGAAGATATCTAGGGTTTGTTTCTCCCATATTCTCCTTGGTGTGGTAAGTGCTTAGTCTTTTCTTTTATTTAGCTTTATGCACATTGATACCAATTTTAATTATTTTTTTCATTCCATTATTGATTTTGTTGATGAAGGCTATTCCTTTGAGGGAACTCTTTGTAGGGTCTTGGTTTTCATGATTTGTCTTGATTAGACAAGGTATTATTTGGTTTGTAGGCTCCAATCTCTAATTCTAATCCATAAACATAAGAACCAAATATTACATAGAATAACCAAATCTCAGAGACACATCTTATTTGATCCCACAATTCCTAAATGGAGATAAAACATTAAGCTTACGTCCAACAACCAATTAAAAAAACCCCAAAATTCAAATAGTTTTCTTTTATCTTATATGAAATATAAAAACTGCAATAAAATATAATAGATATATGGTCAAAAAACTATTTTGTTGTCTAATGCAAAGTTAAAGAATAATAATAAATATATTTAGATATTTTTGTCTAAAGGTTTATTGTAAATAGTTTATTTGTAACTCTAATTAGGAAAAATGACCCTATAGATTTGTGTTTGAACGCTTTATTCAACATATTGTGGATTGATTTCAGGTTTTGTTATGAACATAATATATAATTAATAAATAATAAATAATTAAGTGTTATTGGAGGGACATGTCTGAAAGGACATGATTATCATTGAAGGGGCACCTTGCCTAGTATATATAAGAAGGGACCTCATTTGTAATAATATCATATCTCTTGTATATTCAATACTCTTATATATATTGGGTGTGGAGCTTAAATATCTTCTTTATTCAGAGGTATCGCAGTATTGGACCACATTTCGTAATGTGCCGCATGTTTGTGTGCGTCGTCGCCAGTGGGGTCCAGTGGGGGCGATGACAATTCTTTAGAGCCTTCCTGGAGGGGGATCGGGGGCAGCGCCCCTGAAGCTAAAAATAGATGTAAAATTGCCTTGTAAAATGTTGTAATTTCATAGTCAATCTGGGCCGTTCATTAGGCGGAAATCTAACGATAGAATTTATGTTTAATTTATGGTTTTTTTCCCCTAGAAGGAAACCCCTCGCTATATATGAGGGAATTGTAATGCAGCGTTGTAGATGTATATTCTAAGCGAGAAAGAGAGAGGAGATTGTGTGAGAGCGAAGAGGAAATTATAATAGATCTGTTGTAGGTTGTATCTCTTCATTTCGTTGGATAATATAAAATGAAGAACTGGTTGTTTCTCCGTGGATGTAACCCAAATTGGGTGAACCACATATATATGTCTCTCTTGTTTTATGTGTTTTCTATGTTTATATTTCTGCAATATTTTATGTGTTCCATTGCTTTGTAATATATAATTTTCTAACTATAGAAATATGCTAGTTGTCATATTATGGATATTTGCATATTCTAGATATTCTAAATATTCCACTGCTTATACGAACCTTGTTCGTTACATTAAGCTAACTTCTAACAACCAACTAAAAAGCCCTAAAAATCAAATAGTTTTCTTTTATGTTATGTAAAATATGAAAACTATAACAAATATATGGTAAAAATAAATAAAATATGAAAACTATAATAAATATATGGTCAAAAAATTTTATTTTGTTGTCTAGTGCAAAGTCAATGGATGATTTTAATTTTTTTAGTCACCTTTGTCCAAAGGTTTATGGTAATTTGTTGATTTGCAGCTCTAATTGGAAAAAATGACCCATAGATTTGTGCTTGAAAGATTTATTTAACAAATTGTGGATTGAATTGAGGTCTTGATCAATTTTGGAATTTATTTTCTGGCAAAAAAACAGTTTTGGTGAAACCCTAAAACTAGATTTTAGCCCTAAAATATGAATTTTGATTCTATCCTATCTTGTGTTTCACACTTGAATTGTTTATCAAGTTTATTTAAAACAATTTGATGGATAAATGATTTTGTTTTGTTATATTTCATTTTAGACATTTTTTGGTGAAACTTGAGGGCGATTCAACACCTAGTCATACAAGTTAATGATAATTTCAAATCCCACAAGTCCTAAATGGAGATAATACATTAAGCTTACTTCTAGTAACCAATTAAAAAAACCCTAAAATTCAAACAAGTTTCTTTTATGTTATATAAAATATAAAAGCCACAATAAAATACAACATATATATGGTCAAAAAAGTATTTTGTTGTCTAATGCAAGGTCAATGGAAGATTTTAAATTTTTAGATATTTTTTGTCTAAAGGTTTATGGTAAATTGTTGATTTGCAACTCTAATTGGGAAAATTTTCCTCATATATTTGTGCTTGAAATATTTCTTTAAGATATTTTGGAAATTATTTTTTTGGCGAAAAAAGCAATTCTACGGAAACCCTTAAACTAGGTTTGAACCCCAAAAGATGATTATAATTCTATCAAGTCTTGTGTTTCACTCTTGGATTGTTTATCAAGTTTATTTAACACAATTTGATGGACAGAGGGCTTCATTTTGTTTATTTTTCATTTTAGAATTTTTTGGAGAAACTTTAGGGGGTTCAACACATAGTCATACAAGTTAATGATAATTTCAAATGTATATATGATTTGATCTTGTATAGTATCATTGTTGGATTGGTTTTAAATGTATTTTCATTTAGCAAAGGCATACAAGATTTAGCGTTAAGTGGTTTTAGGAATTCTTGGATGACTTTTGTTAGTCAAGGTTGTCATTGATGTCATTGTTTGCGATGGCAAATTCTTGTGTTACGTGATGTTTCCCATTGATCATAATGTTTATAAAGATGCCCCTTGATCATAATGCTCATAGTGATGAAATTTCTTATGATGCCATATCAAGAAGATGATATATGATGATATGGTGAGATGGAGGTCGACAAAGATCGAATATATATATATAATAGAATAGAAGTAGTGGACCCAAGGAGCAGTCCCAAGGAGGAAATCCATCGGAAAGTCATCCGAAGTCATCAAGGCCGAAGGAAAAGATATCAGAAATCACAGGAGCGAGAAGCCACGGGAGCGGCAAGCCAAAGAGGAGAAGAACTGCATATGCTCAAGAGAAAGAGCCAATGGAAGAAAATAGTGATATCAGAGGAGCAAAGACCAAATAGTGATATCATCGGAATATCTAGCAAAAGAACCCAATCAAAGTAATAGATCGTGGAAACCCTTAACAAAAGTTCACAACGCATGTAATAAAACCAAATCGGATAAATCATATCGGTAGTATATAATATTGACGTTTTTTATTATGTGTCACTAGTCAAAACCTCTTATATGCGATATTGTGTGCGATCTGATCTCCGATCTTCGATTTGAATGGGACCTCCAATATGCGGACCCAATTGATTTTATTATAACAACTCTAATGAGATATCACATCCACTGCATCGCAAGTTCTAAAGCCTTGTCACATTAAAATCTCTGATTGTGATATGGGTTGCAAGGTTGATTGTTCCATTATAACACGCCTCAATGCAATATCGCATTCGTTGCATCACAAGTTTCAATGAAGGCTTGTCACATTAAAAACTCTCATTGCAATATAAGGTGTGGACCCAATCGCTCCAATATAACACACCCTAATATAATATCGCATCCATCGTATCGGAACTTTCGTATCGCAAGTCTTGAAGGGATGTCATGTTAAAACCTCCGATTGCAATAGAGTTGTGGACCTGATTGATTTATCAAAAACAATGTATTGAATATCATATCCACTACGTCGGAACTAGGGGCGATATGTGAATATCGGCGATGTTGATATCAAAAGACAGAGCATGTGCAAAACTTGAAAAACTTCTAATTTTCATGAAGTTGCAATTGTGGGATTAAAGAAACGACATGGCATGTGGGACCTCCAATGTGGGTATAGCCTATCTTATGTTACCATGTGATTTTTGTAAATAAAAAAGTATATTTGGTTGAATAATAACAAAAGGCGCCTCCGATATATTTTTTAATGTGCCACCTCATGCACAAGTCGACCTCTCCTCCAATGAACGTTTCTTGTCGATTATTGGTGAAACTCATATAAATACAAGTCAAATGCTTCACCTCAAGTATCTATCTCGATCATCCATCATAGAGAAGCTGAGACAACTCACAACTCGTGAACTTAAAGTAACAGAGGAAAGGACGCCGAAGGCCGAGCAGGAAAGAAATTCTTTGATTGGGTTAATCTTTGAAAGGCTCAAACCTGTGATGAATTAATCTATAAAAGAAGTACAAACGCAACCTGAAGAACAATTTTGTGAAGGTTCGCTTAGCAACTCAGTTCAGTTTTGTACCTCTGTCTTGGATTTGTGGAAAGATTAATTTTTAGATCGATATGACTTCAGATCTATAAGGTTTCATCTGTCATCGTTGAAGGAAGCAGAAGAAGACACCAACATTGAAGTGTTTTGTGAGTCTTCCTTGGAAGTAAGAATATCCCAAACTCATGAAGCAATTATCTTGACACTGTGAATAGAGGGTCGAAACAGACAATTGTATGGTGCAGACATTGAGGCTTCGCAACCTATTGAAGATATCTTGTTGAAAAGCTTCAACAGATCTTGGAGTCATCACTGGAGACCATGATGCATTGTTGAAATCATATGAGGTGACTTTGTAGACTCTGTTTGGGTAATATGAAGAGTTGTGTAGACTCCTTCATGTGAAGACAAGGTTTTCATTGATGAGTAACGTGGTGTTAAAATTGCCAACTAGGGCCAAACTCCATGTGGTTCATCTTATTTATGGCAGCTGATATTTTTATTGGATCCCTCTCATGGAGAGGTGTAGGATTGATCTAAAGATCATCTGATTCCAATAAGTATTCATGGATTTATGAATTTATTTGTGTTATAAGACAAATTGTCAAGTCGGCCAGCGACTTGTGTAGGCTCAGAAGCCCAATAGTCATGTCTATTCATCATATACATTTTAGTATAAATAGAAGAGGATTTGATGTCATTTGAGACACACATATACTCTTCATGTGATCTCCTCCTCTCCACGTCTTTGGGTTTTGGTGAAGGAGAGACACTAAGAGTGTACACTGGCCTAGATGATGCCCTAGCTGTAGTATGATTATCCTAGCAGAAAATATGGAGGCCCTAATACGTTGTCCAAGAAGCCCTTATACGCAGTCAAAGATGGAGGCCCTAATACACTTATACTCAGTCAAAGATGGAGGATCTAATACACTATCCAAGAGGCCCTTATACGTTATCAAGGAGGAGCCTTAATACGCTACCTGTAGAAGCCTAACGCAGTCCTATCACGCAGTCAATAGAGACCTGTTCATGCAACAAAGGAGACCTGATCACATAGTCAAAGGAGACCTGTTCATGTAGGCAGACCAGATCTCGTATGGCATGATAAAGCCCACGCATCTCTGTAGTCTCAACATAACACTTGATAAATGAGGACTCAGCATATAGATGCAAGGATCTCGGATAGAGGTATATTCTTGGCATACCTATAGGTGCTAGATCTTGGTTGATATAGCAGAGAGGATCTTGGATGAGGTGGAATGAAGTCTGGACAATCTCGGCATAAAAAGGAACAGTCTTGACATTAAGATCTCGATGGCACTCTCGTAGCAGACTAGTCATTGGACAACAATGATAGATCTACTCTCTCAGCTCGATGAAGATAATGTTATACATTGTCTCTTCCCTATATATATATATATTACAATCTTGCCATGACCTGATAATGAAACAAGGGTCCAATGAAGAGATCCTCCACATACATATAGAAGGAGACTATATCATCACAGCATGAGGCAGTCTCATCATACTTCAGTGAAGAGTGATAATGATCATACTCTTGATCATGACTGTAACTATAAATCATGATCATACATAGATGTGATCTCATAGTCTCGGAGGAACTCATTGCAGCAAGTGATCCTAGTGATACTATGGTAAAGGCCTCTATGTTGTAGCAGGGATGAAGACCTATGTTGTAGCAGGGATGAAGACCTATGTTGCAGCCGTGATGAAGATCATGGTGTTGCCACAGTGATGAAGATCATGGTATTGCCGTAGCGATAAAGATGCAGCATGATGAGCATGTTAGTAAAGATGCAGCATGATGGCCATGTTAGTAAGGAGCAGCATGATGATGGGGGCAGCAAAGTGACCCTGTATGAGGGGAACATCATAGTGATGGGAGCAGCTCAATGAGTAGGTGTAGCACAATGACGGGTGCAACATGAGTATGAGTTGCAACACTATGAAAGGTGAAGTAGTCACCTTGAAGAATCAGTTGAAGCAATATGTCTTCAACTGATCTCATGCAGATATTAAAAGTCAAAGTGTTGACTTCTATTGTAAATGTACTCTCTCTCTCTCTCTCTCTCTCTTCTGAACTTTGAAGAACATAAAAGAAGAATTGATTAAGGGTTTCCCCACATTGGGGTTTGTCCCTGGCTAGCGCCACATCATGTGTCCTCTTGTCTTGGCTTGTCTTCTGTGATTTATGTTTATGTTCTATCTGCAGTTTACTTTAATGTTGATGTGATTTCTAATCTAGAAAAGATATTGTGCTAACAGAGAAAATTGAAATAAATTGCTCTAGCATGGAACATACCTAAAATTAACACGTGGAGATTAAGTGGAGGAATTGCTGAAGAAGATATTGGGAGTTGTGAACTATTACTAAACCCATCCTAACAAATTGACACAGGAGGTTGGAGCATGATACTGACATGGTTGGTGCCTTGGAAGACAAAGGATAGGAGTCTTCATTATATCAGGTTGGAGCCTACACCAGAAAAAAGATAGGAGCCCTTGTTATATCAGGTTGGAGCCTGCACCAAAGAGAGGCTTGAGCCCTAGAGGATAGGAGTCATCAATATATGAGATTGGAGCCTACACCGAAGAGAGGGTTGGAGCCCTAGAGGATCGAATTCCTCAAAAGATCAGGTTGGAGCTTGTACTAGAGATAGGTTTGAAGCCCTAGAGGTTGCAGCCTCAAAATTGGAAGCCTTGGAAAATCCAAGTCAGAGCTTGGCAAATACATGTTGGAGCCTGGGAGATTGAAGATTCGAGTCTTAATCTAGGGAGCCCTACACATTATTGTATTGAATTTATTGTAAATAGGATTGGAGTCCTCATCATTGATTAATAAAACTATTTATTCTTATTGTTCATTCTTTGTGTTCTAATTATAGGTGATCTAACTGGTAAATAATAACAATTGAAAAGAAATACCGAGTCACCCCCCTCTCAGTGTTGCCAACAATTGGAATCAGAGCCAATACCTTCTTTCGAAGCCTAACAACTTGAAGGTTGATATTTAGAACACTATTGGAAAATCCAAGGAAGAAAACCTCCAATCCTTCTACAAATGTCTCCACCTCAACTATGAGAACCGAAGATAATTATATTTTGAAAGTTCCATTATTCAATGGAAACTTTGATGTATGGAAGGTAAGAATGAGAAATTTCTTAATGGCTGAAGGTGTTGAAGTATGGGGATGAGTGATTACTGATAGCATGATGAAATAAGAATCCAAGGAATATAATACAAAAGCAATGAAGGCAATCTTGAATGGGCTACTAAATGCTATAAAGATCAAAGTGGAGAAATGTTAATCAACAAAAGGTATGTGGGACAAACTTCATGATCTTCACTCAAAAGAAGCATTGACCATGACAGTGAGTCAAGAAGATGATGAATGCAAGAAGGAAATCCATAATCCGTTAAGGAAGCTAAAAATATGAGTGAAGACTTCAAGCCAAGGAAGACCTAGAAGATGAAGAGAGTAAAGATGACTTTGAAGAGATAAGCAACTTGAAAAAGGAGAATGAGGAGCTCAAGAAGCAATCACAAGATAATGGTCGTGATCTTGATAAGACAAGTAAGGAAGTTAACCTATTCAAGCTTTGAGTTCAAGAAAGAGATGAGGAGCTCACTAAGCTTAAGGAGGGATTTCATCAAAACAAGAGGAAGCATCATGAAGAAGTCATATCCATGAAAAATCAATTGGATAAGGAAAAGAAAAGAGAAGAAACTTTTTCAAGCCACCTTGAACAAAGACACAAGATCTTGAATAATCTTGAAGTAGAAATTGGTCAATAAAAGGAAGAGGTCTCCTCCCTTAGATCTCAAATAGAAGAAACAAAGAGACAAGCACAAGGAGATAAGAAGGTGACGAAAGATTTGGCTCTCATAGAAGGACAAGTTGATGATGCAAAAAAGGAAAGAAACACCATGATATGCCAACTAGAAGAAAAAGATGAAGAGATCTTCAAACTGAAATTAGATATCAACTTGCAGGCCGAAACATGTGAAGCAACAAGGATGAAGGAAGAAATAGAGAATAGTTTAGCAGAGGAGAATGAATAAATCTTTATGATGAAATTAGATATCATCTCTCTTAAATTAGACTCCTAATGAAGAAATTGAGAAACAACTAGCTAAGAAAAATGATGATTGTGGAAAATTGGAAGAAGATATTGTTTCACTAAGGAAAGAAGTTGAATTGTTGAACAAAATCTTGAAAAGTTCTCAAGCCTTAGATAACTTTCTCAGCCATCAGAGATCTCCATTTGATAAAACAAGTCTCAGTTATACAGGAGAATCCTCAAACATAAGTGAAGTAACTCTTATTACTTCAAACAACAGAGATGTGGAGAAACCTAGAAGAAACATTGATGTCATCGGTTCGAACAAAGGAAAAGAGAAGGCTCAAGATGACATTGGAATAAACCCTACCATAATAAGTTGTGAGGATGGGGTCAATACTTCAAGAGGTAATAAATCTGATCAAAGGCTTCTAGGACAGAATAATTTTAGAATTACATCTAGACAAAACTGTGTGGAAAGTGTCAAGGATACAAGATGATATGGATATCATCAAAGAATTCCGAAGCAGAATAATTTTAGAAGTACATCAAGGCAATCATCATTTCCCAAGTACCAAAATTTATTTCATGTTTACTGTTATTCCTGCTCAAATTTTGGACACATGGGTAAGGATTGTAGAGCATATGAAGATTCCTATCAATTCTCTAGAAAAGGATTTTCAAGAAGAAACTATGTCACGTCTTTCATGTTTATGACTATATGCTTCAAATTTCATAACATTGGACATGTGGCTCGTGATTGTAACTTATCTTGGGTTCCTAAAAATGCTCAAAGAATAACTACCCAGCCAGAAAAGAAAGTCACACAAACCTGGAGAAAGAAGCAGATTGGATCAGAGATCCTCTAGACACTCAAGCCAACAACAAATGTTGTTGATCTGATGAATACATCTTTGACATATTTTGATGATGTGATTCGACCAAGAAGAGATCATCCATACTGTTAAGAGGAGCTTGTGTTTTTGAACTTGCATGAACCAATTGTGAAGAACCCTACAAGACACTTGATGAGCTAATTATGGATAATCGTGCTATGAGGCATATCTCTCGGAAGTAATTCCATTGAAGAAAATCATCCATTTATCACTTGTAGCAATCTTTCTTGTCTAAAGCAAACATAAGAGCTAGAGGAGTTTATGCAGACAGGGGGCCCTAATTAATCATCTACAATTAAATTGTAGACAATCTCTAGCATTGAAAAATTAGCGTTGTTGAGATCAGACTGATAGCAGAGGGCAGTGAATGCTTGGTAAAGATAGAAAGATGAAGCTATTGAACAAAGTTGAAATCTGGAAGTGACATTTATAGAAGTAGAATGTAGTTGAATCAAAAGGACATACAAAAAACTACATAATATTTGAACTAGTATTTGAGTCTCTGCAAAGAAGAATATACAACCAAAGGTTATAATAATTAAGGGATGAAGTAAAACAGACTCAAATCAGTATAGTAGCATTGAAGAACTATAGAACAGAATAGCAGAGGTGACTGAGCAGCATGATGATGGCATAAAAAGGAGCACAGGTTTAGGGGAGTTGTACAAGCAACATGACAAGAAGCAATGTGATAGGTGGAGTACTTGGGCAACCCATTTTCCATTGATGTCAAAGGGGGAGAGAATCTTGGAAGGGAAAGAATATTTCCATCAATGACAAAGGGGTAGACTGTTAGTCAAGGTTGTCATTGATGTTAATATGGAATTGTTTGTGATGGAAAATTCTTGTGGTATGTGATGTTTCCCATTGATTATAATTCTTATAAAGATGCCCCTTGATCATAATGCTCATAGTCATGAAAGTTCTTATGATGCCATGTCAAGAAGATGATATATGACAATATGGTGAGATAAGGGACCATAAGGATTGAATACAACATATGGATTGAATATATATATATATATATACACACACACAGAAGTCATCGGGAGCCAAAGGAAAAGATATCAGAAATCACAGGAGCGAGAAGCCACAAGAGCGACAAGCAAAAGAGGAGCATATCTAAGAGAAGAACTTCATATGTTAAAGAGAAAGAGCCAAAGGAAGAAAACAATGATATCGGAGGAGCAAAGAACCCAACAGTGATATCGGCAAAATATCCAGCAAAAGAACCCAATCGGAGTAATAAACCATGGAAACCTTTAACAAAAGTCCACAAGGCATGTAATAAAACCAAATCGGAGAAATCATATCGGCGATATATAATATCGACGTCTTTTATTATGTGTCACCGCTCAAAACTTCTGATTTTCGATCTCTAATTTGAATGGGACCTCCAATATGCATACCCGATTGATTTTATTATAATGGCTCTAATGAAATATCACATCCACTGCATCGCAAGTTCTAAATCCTTGTCACATTAAAATCTTCGATTGCGATCTGGGTTACAGACCCGATTGTTCCATTATAACACACCTCAATAAAATATTGCACCCGCTGCGTTGCAAGTTTTTAAGGCTTGTCACACTAAAATCTCTGGTTGTAATATAAGGTGCAGACCCGACCGCTCCAATATAACACGCCCTAATATAATATCGCATCTGTCGTATTAGAACCTTCGTATCTCAAGCCTTGAAGGGATGTCACGTTAAAACCTCTAATTGCGATAGAGTTGTGGACCTAATTGATTTATCAAAAATAGTTTATTGAATATCACATCTGCTACACCGGAAGTAGGGGCGATATGTGAATATCGACAATGTTGATATCGGAAGATAGAGCATGTGCACAACTTGAAAAACCTACTATTTTCATGAAGTTGTGATTGCGGGATTAAAGCAATGACGTGGCATGTGGGAACTCCAATGTGGGAATAGCCACTCCTATGTTACCATGTGGTTTCCATAAATAACAAGTCTGTGTTATAATTTGCTGAATATTAACAAAAGGCCCCTCTGATATATTCTTTAATGTGCCACCTCATGCACAAGTTGACCTCTCCTCCAATGAATGTGTCTTTTCGGTTATTGGTGAAACTCGTATAAATAAAAGTCAAATGCTTCACCTCAAGTATCTATATCAATCATCCATCATAGAGAAGGTGAGACATTTCACAACTCGTAAACTTAAAGGAATAGAGGAAAGGAAGCCAAAGGTCGAGCACGAAAGAAATTCTTTGATTGGGTTAATATTTGAAAAGATCGGACCTGTGATGAATTAATCTATAAAAGAAGTACAGATCCCAACTTGAAGAACACTTCTGTGAAGGTTTGCTTAGCAGCTCAGTTCAGTTATGTACCTCTGTCTTGGATTTGTGGAAAGATTAATTTCTCGGATCTGTAAGGTTTCATTTGTCACCGTTTCAAGGAAGGAGAAGACGACACCAAGATTGAAGTGTTTTGTGAGTCTTCCTTGGAAGTAAGAATACCCCAAACTCCTGAAGCAGTCACTCATGAAGCAGTTATCTCGGCGTTGTGAACAGAGACTCGAAACGAAGAATTGTATGGTGTAGACATTGAGGCTTAACGCATCCTATTGAATATATCTTGTTGAAAAGCTTCAGCAGATCTTGGATTCATCATTGGAGACCATAATGCATTATTGAAATCATCATGAGATAACTTTGTAGTCTCTATTTGGTTAATATGAAGAGTTGTGTAGACTCCTTCATGTGAAGACAAGGTTGTCATTTGAATTAACGTGGAGATTAAGTGGAGGCATTGTTGAAGATTGACATGGCTCGTTGAAGAAGATATTTGGAGATGTGAACTATTACTAAACCCATCTTGACAAATTGATGCAGGAGGTTGGAGCCTCATATTGACAGGTTTATTGCCTTGGAAGCCAGAAGATAGGAGTCCTCATTATATTAGGTTGGAACCTGCACCAGATAGAGGATAGGAGTCCTCAATATATCATGTTGGAGCCTGCACCAAATAGAGGGTTGAAGCCCTAGAGGATAGGAGTCCTCAATATACTAGGTTGGAGCCTACACCGAAGAGAGGGTTGGAGCCCTAGAGGATCGAAGTCCTCAAAAAATCAGGTTGGAGCTTGTACCAGAGATAGGGTTGAAGCCCTAGAGGTTGGAGCCTCAAAATTGACATGGTTGAAGCCTTGGAAAGTCCAAATCAGAACTTGGAAAAATACAGGTTGGAACTTGGGAGATTGAAGATTAGAGTCTTCATATAGGGTTGGAGCCCTACATATTATTGTATTGAATTTATTGTAAGGAGGATTGTAGTCCTCATCATTGCTTGATAAAAGTATTTATTCTTATTGTTCATTCTTTGTGTTCTAATTATAAGTGATCTAACTAGTAAATAATAGCAATTTAAAAGAAATACGGATTCAACCCTCTCAGTATTTCCAACAACTTTTCCTTGATATCTGCATTTTCTGTGATTTTTAATTTATAAATCACACTTTGGAATTTATGGATGGTGGCAACCTTGCCCATTTTACAACATATTATGAAGAGATAACTCAACTATATCATTTGTCATTGATGTATGAAAATGATATATGACTTTGGTATGATATTATTCTCTAGCATGAAGGGTGATTTCATAGCGTCGATTTGTATTTCTAATGTAACTAATGTTGAAAAGTGTAACTAGGTTCAATCTTCATAATTATTTTTGTAGATGTATCAATTTTTGTTTTATGTATAAGAAAAAAGAAGAAAAATAAAAGTTATATTATTATTATTATTATTATTATTATTCGTTAGTCAAGCATGTTCTTCATGCTTCTGGGATTCATTAAGTCAAAATCCTATATGGTCTTCTTGTAAGAAAAAAGAAAAAGAATTTTTAAAAATGTAATTTTGGTCAATTCACCTCAGGAAGCCAAGTCGGCTCTCCTGTATGTCAAGACTGTTGGTACAATTTCATTACCATCTTTTTCTTCTAGAAACACCATCATTTGTCTAGCTTTTTCTTCCATAGAACCCTCATATCCATCGAAATTGATTAATTAATAGCATTATAGTTGTTAGTTTACATTAAAGTTAATTTATGAATTTTTATGTTAGAAATTAGGAATTTTCAACAAAAAGATTACAAGAAGTCATGACATCCTGTAAATGGTTTATCATCTGACACGTGGCATGATAGGCAAGCCAAAGCAATGGATAGGAACGAGACTTGGAATGTACATGCATGGTGAAAAATCGATGCAACAACAAATCAAAAGCTCCTGGTTGTGTGGTCAATGCTAGTCAAACCCCAGCCTTTTGGTCACAAAGGCAGTAAAAAGCCATGGTTTCCCAAACCGGTTTCATTTTGTTTTTGGAAATCGGTTTAGATTAGAAAGGATCAAAAATCACTCTTTTGTAAAAGCAGAAACATCTGCTTAATGAATGTACATTTTATTTAGATAGGGACAAGCAGATAAAGACTGCGTATTGTTTTTTTGTTTCAAAGAGAATTCCGATTACGATTATTATCTCTGTGTATTGTTTGAGAACATAACTCTTGTATGTGATTGCAATCTTCAGAACTTAATTACAGTTACCGTGTTACTCCAGCAGTGTTTATGCGTTAATACTCTCATTGCTTGAGGATACTTCAGTGTGCCATTGAAGCGTGGACGGGCCCTACGCGGATTGGTACACTGTTAATTTCATTTACATAGCGTTTTTGAATTTGAGTAGTGTGCATAGTGTTTAGTGTTATTTCCATGTTTATGATTTTATCGATTTGATTAGAAATTTTTGCAAATGGTATTTATGGTGATAGCTTAAAAGATTTGATTGTTAGATCATTGAACTATATCTTGTAAGAGATTTGATCCATCATTAGATTTTAAAGCATCTCCATAGACTCTGTTTTCATGCATTTAAAATTCAGTGTGCTTTTGATTTTTCATGAATGCTTAAGTGTTAACTAGACAGAGCTTTTGTGCATAGCATCCTTGTAAGAGGATTAAAATCTCAGTCTAGCAATACTCTGTACCTTTAGGACAGTTAGATAAATTAGGTGATCTGAGTGTTAAGGTGAGAGGAAACATATCTTAACCTCCTGTTAAGGAGTGTTGTAGCCTATCATAATAGACACTTAATTAGGAATCCTTTTATGTCTATAGACTTTAGACGCGTGCCTCTAAGTTTACCTACCTTGGTTGATAATAAATCTAGTCTAATCTAGTACCCTAGATTGGCCACTACATTTTGGCGTCATTGACGGGGAGGCGCAGTTAGAGGATTTCGAAAAAAAAATCAAAAAACAAAAATAAACAAAAACAAAACATAGATTTGATTGTCACTTTAGAAGTCATGTTTGCTTATGCCTAGATCTAGAGATAATAAAGGTAGATTCACAAAAACCCCCCATCCAAAAACTAACCTACCACCAGGAGCAAACCCTTTCGGAAAGACTGAACACACAACACCATCTGAGGAAATCACCATACAAAAATTAGACGATAAACACAAATCAGGCCAAAGACTTACACTTATTGAGAGACAAATCCTATTGGCACACGAATCTCAGAAGAAACATCTCACTGAATCTTCTACAAAGAGAGAAAGTAGAAAAATAACTCAACAATCTCTAGAACAACTCTTTGGAACGAGTCACACTAAACAAGCAATCAAATCACCAGAGGAATCTATAAAAATGGCTGAGGAGGGAGGAGGATCAGCAAGAAGACCCACTCCTGAACAACAACAAGATCAAGGAGAGGAGTGATCAAGAGCTCAGGACCAAGTGTCGTAAAATGGTAAAAAATGAAAGTGCTCAGAACTGGTTCGAACCTGAATGACCGGATAGAGCTCGTCCTCCTAATTCTGGCACCCCAAACGGTTCGAAAAACGGTCTCCGTATGCAGAAGTTATGCCAAAAACAAAATCGCCTAATGACTCTTAATTTTTGAATTTTTACAACAACAAAAAAAAAAATTTTAAAAAGGAATATTCCTTGGAATATTCTAGGGAATATTCCTTTTGGGCAGCGAATCAAAAACTGCCACGTGCCCAAAGTGACATCAGCGTTAATGGGCGCATATGTTTAAAAATTTGGTGCGGTTATGAATTGAACCCACGACCAGTCAAACCACATTACAACGCTTTACCAATGCACCACAAGGACAAGACTTGTTTAACGTGTGGAATAAACTTATGTTAAAGTTTGAATTGGTTAAGGGCAGGGCCCAAGGGGGCCAACCCCTAAGGGCTAGCCCCCGCATACATATGACCACAGCACCCAGAACCGTGGGCCTATTCCCTAACCACGCGGATTGCGTTCAACAGTCACCGCCTGGTTTCATATTATGTGGTTACATTGCCATATATGGTGGAGTTAAGCGTAGTTAAACAAACAGTTAAACCAAAAGTTCGGCTCAAACTTCGAGGTAAACCCAAAACCGCTGGGAACATTCACATGCGCATTGAAAGCCACTAACAGTTAGTTGGCAGTCACGGTCATTATGGCGGAGCGCACCAAAAATGGCGGAATTGCCAAGTTTAGCGGGGTTATCTGGCAGTTAGCCAGTTTTAACTAGAGTTTTTCTAGGGCAGACTGGAGAAAACTTTAATGAGCCATAACTTTGGCTAGGAAAGTCCTGTGTGGACGATTTTTTTTTTATTATTTTGGGTCTCTTTGACCTTCTGAATCCATTGGCATAGGTTTCACAGCCATTTGAGGTCATTTGCAAGTGTTTTAGCTTCATGGAAGTTCCAGGAGCCACTAGGGCCAAATCAGTTTGGGAGCTACATTGGGATGTGTGCAGCCATTGCATGTGGAACAAAGGTCATTCCTGAAGGTTTTCAGCATTCTGAATCCATTTCTACAGCTCGTTTTGCCTATTAAGGCATTCTTCTCACTGTTTAGCTTCAGGGAAGCTTTCAGGGCCATCAGGGCCATTTCAATGCTTGAGCTGTTTGGGGGCTATGTTCATCCATTTTTGGTGATTCAAAAGCCTGTGTCTGCTATTTTCGACCTTATGAGTCTAATGGCAGAGGTTTTAGAACCAATTGAGGTCATCTTCACCTCGAAATTCTCCATGCAAGTCTAAATGGCCACCAGGGCCAATTGGGGAAAGTACTACATAAGGTACAATTTCACTGTTTAGTGCTTGGGAAAGAACATGTTTAGCTAATTCCTATCTTCTGATTTTGTATTTACAGTTAGATATGTCTTTTGAGACACTCATATTCTTGTATTAGCCTTTGTAGCATTTTTAATACAAGAGGACAGGCCTAGTTGGAGAGGCTTGGTCCAGCAGATGTAGCCCAGAAGGGGTGAACTGCTTTATCATTTTGATGTCTTTATTTGTTGAAGATGATATGCTAAACAAAATTGATATAAAGTGTTAAACAGCAAATATACTTAACTTGCATACACACATAATCACCTATTCAGCTGCAGAAAGTTATTTGTCTTATTTCGCAAGACATCAAACTTCAAGTATGTGTATGTCAAAGACTTCTAAGTGTTTACTTTATTATTTCTTTAGGCAGAGCCTGTAGAGGGCCAGATAGCCTCTAGAACGCATCCTCTCTTTAGAGGTGACATGTCCGATGAATACCCCTACAGTCTATCTCTGTATAAGAAATAAGAAGTTTTCACCTTTTTAGAGGTCACTTGGAGTGTATAACTCACATTTGAAATTATGGAATGGATACCTTGCACCCTTAAACAAGTACATTCCATTTTCAGATCAAGGAGGAAGAATCAACCTTTAAATTTCCTATCCACAAACCAGAAGACAATAATGACGAGGAAATAAAAATGAAAAACGTACCTCCTTCTGTGTTACCAAACTTTTATGGCATGGCTTCAGAAGACCCAGATTCATTCTTGTTTGAGTTTGACATTGTATGTCGAACATATGGTTACACAGATGATGCCCATAGGCTTAGACTCTTCCCAACAACATTAAAGGCATCAGCACTAAGATGGTTCATGGGA
>APFE030599318.1:35364-77447 GCA_000404065.3 Pinus taeda
TAGTTCATGATTGTGTTGAAGTTTATATGGATGATTTTTTAGTGTATGGTGATTCATTTGAGCATGCATTAGCGAATCTTGAAAAAGTTTTGAAGAGATGTATTCAAGCTAATCTGTCCCTGAGCAACGAAAAGTGTTTTATGATGTCAAATGAAGGGATAGTATTAGGACACTATATTTCTTCACAAGGCATTAAAGTTGATCCATCAAAAATCCAAATCATTGTCAATTTGCCAATTCCGAAGACTAAAAAAGAGGTAAGAAGTTTTCTTGGGTATGCAAGCTATTACAGAAGATTTATTGAACATTTTAGTAGAATAGCTTTACCTTTGTTTAAGCTTCTAGCCAGAGATGCACCTTTCAACTGGAATGATAATTTTCAACAAGCATTTGAAACACTCAAAGAAAAGTTATCAACCACACCAGTCTTAAAAGGGCCTAACCGGAACCTACCATTTCACATCTTTATAGATGCATCTGATACTGCAGTAGGTGCCTCATTAGGCCAAAAAGAGGAGTCTTGTCACTATGCCATCTATTTCATTAGCAAAAATCTAACACCTACAGAATTAAACTACACAGTCACAGAAAAAGAAATGCTTGCAGTCATACATGCTGTGAATAAATTCTGACATTATATAACTGGTTATGAGCTTTTTGTACATACTGACCATTCTGCCATTAAGCATTTAATGAATAAACCAGTAACTAGTGGCAGAATTACCAGATGGTTGTTATTATTACAAGAATTTAACATCACATTGTTAGATAGACCAGGTAAGGAGAATCAGGTGGCAGATTTTCTTTCTAGACTGCAAAATCCAGGTGAGGTTGTTCCGATTGAAGATTCTTTTCGAGATGAAAATTTATTTTCAGTTTCAATAGTGAATCCTTGGTATGCTGACTTGGCCAATTATTTGTCCACAGGAAGAACACCTCCATATTTTACTTCAAAGGAAAAGAAGAGGCTAATCAAACAAAGTGCTCAATACTCATGGGTTAATGGAGATTTATTTTACATTGGTTATGATATGATTATTAGACGATGTGTGAGAAATGATGAAATAATTGATATTTTAAAATCTTGCCATGATGAACCGTGTGGTGGGCATTTTGCAGCTAAACGAACAGCATTCAAGATTCTTAGTCTTGGATATTACTGGCCATCTATTTTTAAGGATTCCAAGAAGTACGTGAAGAGTTGTGATAGTTGTCAAAGAATGGGTAGGCCAACAGCTACAGATGAGATGCCACTTCAGCCTCAAGTACACCTAGAGCCATTTGAAAAATGGGCTCTAGATTTCATAGGACCCATCAATCCAACTTCCAAGGTAAGAAGTACATCCTAGTATGTACTTATTACGCGACAAAATGGGCTGAAGCCAAAGCACTAGTCCGGGCAACTGAACAAACAGTGGTAAACTTCCTTTTTGAAGACATTTTTGTAAGGTATGGAGTACCAAGGGAGATAGTGACAGATCAAGGTACTCAGTTTACTTCAAAGTTAGTTAAGAACATCACAGAAAAATATCAAATCAAGCACAAAAGAAGTACACCTTACCATCCACAGGCCAATGGCCAAGTGGAATCCACAAATAAAACATTGGAAGGAATTATCACTAAGACCATAGCAATGAACAGAAAGAATTGGGAGGAGAAGCTCAAAGATGCACTCTGGGCTTATAGAATCACGTGAAGAATACTATAGGATTTACACCATATCAGTTGGTGTATGGCAAAGAGGTAATGCTTCCTATAGAGTTTCAAATACATACTTTTAAGATGGTTGCAGATTTAGGACTTGATCTTAATGAAGCACAACAAGAAAGAATTCCGCAGTTGAACCAGCTGGATGAAATGAGGCAGCAAGCAGAGGAGACAACACTCCTAATGCAAAAACAAAGGAAGCAGTGGCATGATGCACATATCAAGAAGCAACAGTTCAAAGAAGGAGACTCGGCTTTACTCTTTGACTCTAAATTCAGAGATCATAAAGCCAAATTTACCACACATTGGATGGGCCCATATGAAATAGTTCAAGTTTATGAGAATGGGTCAGTTAAGCTTATTACCATTGATGGAGAAGGTCACCCCTTTCTTGTCAATGGCCATAGGTTGAAACTCTATCATAGGCCCATCACCAAAGAGGATTTTCTTCAAACTATATCTCAACAAAGGGAGGTTAAGATATTGCAGCCTTCAGCTGTGATATCTCTACCTTAGTTCATTTCATTTCAATATAAAAAATAAATAAAAACAAACAAACAAACAATTAAAAAAAAATAAAAAAATAAAATAAAAAATAATAATGGTTTAGATGTGAAAACCAGACTCTGGCACACTCTAACCCATAATTCTTACTTGAAAACCAATTCTTTGGCTGGTAAGAATTCCTTGTTCTTTTTGTTTACTGTTTGGTTCATCGATTCAATAATGACTTGAGGACAAGTCAAAGCTTTAGTGGGGGAGAAGCATTAACATTTTTGTTTTTCTTATCTCATCTCCTCATTGTAAATTCTCAAAGAGTTTATCTCCTCATTGTAAATTCTCAAAGAGTTTGTTTCAGCACTTCAGTATTTCAATAAAGAAGGTGTTTTTGTCTCTGTTCTAATCAAAGGGACCTGTTTAAGCACTATGCAGTGGGACTTGTTCAGAAGACTATGATACCAGCACCAACATTAGAGGGACCTATTCAATAAACATCAAAGGGACCTGTTAAAGACTGCTATCTCACGCTACTTCAGCAAAGCTTCAACAAAGTTTCAACAGAGTTCAAAGGTTGCTTATCACCAAGGCTCCATCAACACCAAAGATCAAGGAAGTTGCACACACATAGTTCTTTTCCAGACTTCAAAGAAGCTGAACAAACATTCTCCAGATCTCAAAGGGACATGTTGTATCCAAATTCATCTTAGAGGGACCTGTTATGGACAGCAAAGATTAGTCATATCTGAACAAGAAAGATCAGTCCTATCTATGCATGCCAACTCAACTTTTGATCAACCAATAAATCGTAATGTATTGTTGTAATTTTTTATTTTTAACATTTAAATTCTTGGATTATTTTAGTGTTAAATGTGATGACTATGACTGCTTATGATCAATTTCAAAAATACCCCTATACCCATCACCCTTGTCATATTCCTAATTCCTATCATTTCCCAACACTCTAGCCTACCCCCATACTCCTCCTACGATTTTTCTAAATCTTCTATTACACCACCCTCCAAGCCTTGTTATTAACTCCTCATCGGCCATCAAACCTTACTATCGGTCCAACATTCTCCCTATTCGGCCAAGTACCAATGAGCAAGGGACAAGTGGTGAACTATTGGAAAGCCAAATGTTACACAATTTCATTCATTGTTTTTTAATCGTCCAAGTTATAACATGATCGTTCGACCCAAGTCGACTCATGCAAACAACTATTTGTTATCATACTCCAGTAATCCATACATGCTTACGACGTTCTCATTATGGTACTCATACAACCCAGTACAGCTACTGCTCTGTCATTGAAATATGAATACGCTCTGTTATTATTATTATAGTGAATTGGGTCAAGTCGGTTGTTAAAGTTCCATTTCATTCTCGGTTTAAAAAAAAAAAGGGGCGTTCCATACTGGTAATTCAAATGCTGTGATTTCAACAACAAAAAAAGGGCTGAGAACAGCAAGTGCTACGAAGGGAACATAGTAATTGGGCTCACGAGTTTCCACCTCCGCCATAATTCAAGGACATTCATCCAGTCGCTGCTTAAGCCATTGAAGGAGCTGATCTCGAAGAACCGAGGGCGCTACCAAGTCAATTGTGTGGAGCCAAAAACAAAGGTAACAAATCAAAAGACCCTTGTTGAATTATTAAGCATAAACGAAGAAGGTTGGAGCAGGATTTTCTCTGTCAAAATGACTAATAGAGTAGAGCCAAACACATTTGATAGTTCCCAGTATCATGATGACTGCATTACAATTTTAAGGGAAAAGAAATGGCTACCCTTCTTGGAGAAGTTTAATGGGAGCAATGAAGAAGTAACTAAACAGTTTGCCTTTACATTTAATGGAGAGAAAGCATTGATAAGCAACTTCTCATTTAGGATTTCAGAAGACACCATAGCACAATCCTTGGGGATCAGCCCAGACGGAGAAAAATACTTCAAAAAAAAACAATTCAAGGAAAAATCATGGACCCAATTCATGTCTAGGTCGAGGGTTTCATCTATTAATTGGAAGAAGGGTGTCCCTAGGAGCTGGTTGATGCATCCATGGGATGAAATGGTGTATTATCATTCAGAAATTTGTTACGTGTGAGGGTCGTTACAACATAGTCTATTTATACCACATCAAACTCTTGTTACATTTAAAAGGGCAGTGCACCATTAGTTTACCCTATTTCCTCTTGCAGAGCTTGACCAAGATGTCAAAAACTATCCAAAAGCAAAAGGGTAATGAGGACAAAAGCTTATATTAAAATTCTCATTGAATTTGAAGTGCAGAAAAGCGGAAAAACATGGAAGGAATTTTTTGGTTTCCAATCAAATCAAAGATGGAGAGGATGAACAAGAGCAGCAAGAGCACTCAGGATTTATGCTTGACATTGATGAAGAAATCCCTGTGTGCAAGTCAAGCAATGTCCCTCCACCTAGTAGTAGTGTGAGGACGAGAAAGATGAGGCAAGAGGCTGCCCAGAAAATGGAGCAAGACAAAATTTTCACTACATATGCAAGAAGATCCAGGAGAGTACAAAATACCCAGCCACAAGAAGATCAACTAGAGTCAAATGCACATGCACAGATGGACATCGAGAGCAGTGCTCACTCACAGCCTAGACCGGAGGCCGAAATGGAAGTTGAGAGCAACAATAGGCAAGGAAAAGAGTCACCACCTGCAATCAAGAAACAAAGGAGGTTGGGAAAACAAATTGAAAAGTTAAAAGAAGAACTGATGGAGGCCAACATGCTGGAGAAAGTCATTAAGAGGGAGAACGAAATGTTGAGAACTCAGAGTAAGAAAACCTAGCAGAAGAACAGGAAGCTTAAGGAGCAAATCAAAGAGCTCAAGGCTGAACAAACTGACATTTTCAAGTGGGCAACCAAATGGTATACTCAAAAGAAAGCCCTCAAGGAGAAATACAATAATTTGAAACATAAGCTCCACATTCAGAAAGATGCCCAAGCTCAGAAGAACATAGATGCATTGTTAAAAGCAGCAGAGGTACAGGTAGGAACAGAGTATAGAGGCAGCACATCAGGATTAGCATGAGGACATGCTAAATCATTGAGCTTGGGGGAGATGTTGGTACCATTTCATTACCGTCTTTTTCTTCTAGAAACACCATCATTTGTCTAGCTTTTTCTTCCATAGACCCCTCATATCCATCGAAATTGATTAATTAATAGCATTATAGTTGTTAGTTTACATTAAAGTTAATTTATGAATTTTTATGTTAGAAATTAGGAATTTTCAACAAAAAGATTACAGGAAGTCATGACATCCTGTAAATGGTTTATCATCTAACACGTGGCATGACAGGCAAGCCAAAGAAATGGATAGGAACGAGACCTGGAATGTACATGCATGGTGAAAAATTGATGCAACAGCAAATCAAAAGCTCCTGGTTGTGCGGTCAATGCTGGTCAAACCCCAGCCTTTTGGTCACAAAGGCAGTAAAAAGCCATGGTTTCCCAAACCGGTTTCGTTTTGTTTTTGGAAATCGGTTTAGATTAGAAAGGACCAAAAATCACTCTTTTGTAAAAGCAGAAACATCTACTCAATGAATGTACATTCGATTTAGATAGGGACAGGCAAATAAAGACTGCGTATTGTTTTTTTGTTTCAAAGAGAATTCCAATTACGATTATTATCTCTGTGTATTGTTTGAGAACAGAACTCTTGTATGTGATTGCAATCTTCAGAACTTAATTACAGTTACCGTGTTACTCCAGCAGTGTTTATGCGTTAATACTCTCATTGCTTGAGGTTGCTTCAGTGTGCCAATGAAGCGTGGACGGGCCCTACGCGGATTGGTATACTGTTAATTTCATTTACATAGCGTTTTTGAATTTGAGTAGTGTGCATAGTGTTTAGTGCTATTTCCATGTTTATGGTTTTATCAATTTGATTAGAAATTTTTGCAAATGGTATTCATGGTGATAGCTTAAAAGATTTGATTGTTAGATCATTGAACTATATCTTGTAAGAGATTTGATCCATCGTTAGATTTTAAAGCATCTCCATAGACTTTGTTTTCATGCATTTAAAATTCAGTGTGCTTTTGATTTTTCATGAATGCTTAAGTGTTAACTAGACAGAGCTTTTGTGCATAGCATCCTTGTAAGAGGATTAAAATCTCAGTCTAGCAATACGCTATACCTTTAGGACAGTTAGATAAATTAGGTGATCTGAGTGTTAAGGTGAGAGGAAACATATCTTAACCTCCTGTAAAGGAGTGTTGTAGCCTATCACAGTAGACACTTAGTTAGGAATCCTTTTATGTCTATAGACTTTAGACGCGTGCCTCTAAGTTTACCTACCTTGGTTGATAATAAATCTAGTCTAATCTAGTACCCTAGATTGGCCACTACAAAGACGGATCGCTAAAAGGATGTGCCTTTTCGCATGTGAGAACAACAATATATTAACATGCATTTTTTCGCATATGAGAGCAACTATAATGGGTCACAAAGATGTTGGGTTATGACTTTGAAATCATCTACAAAAGAGGGAAGAAAAATGTTGTTACAGATGCACTCTCAATAAAGGATTAGGATGTGGAAGCATTGCTTTGTGTCATTTCTATTATTCAATCTGATTGGATAACTGAAGCAAAATATGAATGGAAAAATGACGAAGAGGTGTGGACACTCATTCAAAAGTTGCAAGAAGATCCTAGTACATCTAATACATTTTGCTGGAAAAATGATTCATTATGTTACAAATAATTCATTATGGTTCTTTTGGAATTACACACCTACCCCTTAGGAGGGCACTCAGAATTTTTAAAAATTTACCACAGGGTCAAGAAGGACTTTTTTGGGATGGCCTTAAATTTTCTGTTCAAAAATTTGTGGCATAATGTTTAGTTTTCCAAGAAAATAAAGTTGAGACACTTAAGACGCCAGGTATGTTACAACCTTTAGCCCTTCCAAGTCAACGTTGGGAGGAGGTCTTAATGGATTTTATCACAGGTTTACCCAAATCTGAAGGAAAGAGTGTCATGGTGGTGGTAGTTGATAGAATTACCATGTATGCACACTTTTGTGCATTATCTCATCATTTTAAAGGCAATACATGTGCTACTGAATTTATGGAAACAATTAAAAAGCCACATGAAAACTCAAAGATTATTGTAAGTGACAGAGATCCCATTTTCACTAGAAATTTTTGGACGGAATTATTTTCTTGCCTTGCTACTCAATTAGCTCATAACTCATCTTATCATCCTCAATTTGATGGGCAAACTGAGATAGTGAACAAATGTTTGGAAGGATATATTTGTTGCTTTGTATCTAGTAAACAATCACAATGGTTTAAGTGGTTACTACTATCTGAATGGTGGTATAACACTTCCTTCCATACTACAACAAACATGACCCCATTTATGGAACTTTATGAATAACATCCACCATCCGTCACATCATCTTTAAGAGAAGATTCTAAGGTTCAAGTAGTGGAAGACCACATTGAGCATCAACAACAATTTCTCCAACTCTTAAAGGATAACCTCACTCTAGTGTAGAATCGAATGAAACAACAAGCATATCAGCATCACAGTGAAAGAAGTTTTGATGTAGGCCACTGGTATTTTTAGGACTACAACCTTACAAACAAATGTCCCTCAATCAAGCTAAGAAGGATAATAAATTATCACCAAAGTATTATGGTCCTTACAAGGTGTTGCAAAAGATTGGTATTATGACATACAATTTGGAGCTTCTTGCATCTTCCCGAGTACACCCAACTTTCCATGTTTTGTGCTTAAATAAGATTATCGGTGACAATCTCCTAGTTCAAAGAGTGCTTCTAGAACTTGACAAAGAAGGAAAAACCATATTTGAGCCTGAAGTTGTCACGGAAACAAGAACTCAACAACTACATAATCAATTAATTTCAGAGTATCTCATTAAGTTGATGAACTTACCTGTTGAAGATTCCACATGGGAGGATGGGAATTTTATACAGAAGCATCCAGAACTACTCAAGCGTTGAGGACAACACTTTTTCGAAGGAGAGGGGCATGTTAGGCTCCTATAATAATACTAGTGTATCCCCCTTAATTTTATTGTTAGTGTAGCCCCCTGTTATTATTATTGTGCCCATGTATCCCCTGTGTTGTTATTGTTGTGCCGCATAGAAGCCCACTATTGTTATTGTTGTGCCCTTACATTATTAATGTAATTTAGGCTTTGATTATATTGTGACCCCTTAGATTCCTATTTATACCAAGGAATTCTTATCATTTGAATCATCCAATAATTGTTCATTTATGTAATGTAAATGAGGTTTCCCCCTTGAAGAGGATAATTTTTATGTCGTTGATCTATATTTTCCTCTTTTTCATGAGTTGGTTGCATAACAAGTTAGAAACTTGTAAGTCAAAAGTTAAGAGATTACAATACAATATCATCGTATGATCATCTATGAGGTAGGAATTCCCATACTCAGAATACAAATAAATCTAAGCATAAGTATGGAAATGTAGAAAGGTCCATGTTAATAAAATGAATTCATGGCCACCGAACATACATCATGGATCCATGCTCAGAAAACTCAGTATGAACATAGTCACCATAAATACATTGTCAAACTGTCACAAACAATCATGACTATTCAACACTCCAAGAAACATGGATGTATCATACAAAATCCAAGGCCTTCATCTCTATCTATCTGTGGTACGAATGTAACCATGTGAATAAATATCTTGAAGTCGAACATGTCAAAAACCATCTGATTAACAGTTAATGATGAAAATCGTTAATAGATGTGAGAGAAACCACCAATAATGACAATGGCCCTCAAGGTGCTCTAGTATAATCTATGGGGCGTGTATAAATGATCTGAAGTCGAACACCAATATAATCATTCAGTTGAAGACCAATGATGAAAATTTGTCGTCGAAAGAGAGGAAACCTGCCATTGAGGCATGCAAGCTCCAATGTACAGAAAATGGTTTCTAGATCAACTTCCTAGATGATGTGCTAAAGTCGATATGATGTTATCCGTTGCAGGAGGGCCTATCGGACGAAACAAGTATCAAGATTTGAAGAAAAATAGAATAGTGATTGAAGATTGACTCAAGGATGGCCGACACAATAAAAGACTTTAAAGATTATAAAATAGTTTTAGTTGAGGTTGAACTTCTCTTGAATATATTGGTGACACTATAATAACTTGGCAACACTTGACTCAAAACTGGACTAGAGACTAGTGTTGGACATTTGATGGTGTGTGGGTGGTTGCGTAAGTATTGAAATTGATGTCAAACAAGGGTCAACATGATGATTGGGTGTTTTCCATGGTAGCTATAGGATTCTTGTAGAAAATCATCATAGTAGCAGGCTTACTAAAGAAGCCATAAAATGATCATCATGGATGATTGGGTGTTTGGGACAAAACCCATGGTTGCTACAATGCTCTATCGAGAATCATCATAGTAGCAGGCTTACCGAAGAAGCCACAAAATGATGAGTATTTTGTTGGTCAGGATTGAATCTCATGGTAACGACAGGTTTCATGTAGAGAATCATCATAGTCGCAAGGTTATTAGAGAAGCCATAAAATGATGACTATGGTGATTGGAAGTTCAAGATTCCAGACACAAGAAGAAGTGTCAAGGAGCAAAGAGTAGCAGAGAGTTTGTGGTCGTTTTATACACAACATAATGACTCAAAGCCTACATAAGACTCTCTCCATTGGGAAGTTCTCTGAACAAACTTTCCAACGATATGCGGAAGTCCAAAAATGGACTCTGGGATCAAAAGCTATGGCCTGCGAAAGTTCATGGATTTGAAGCCTTAGGAAGGAAGGATATCGGTGTATCGACGATCAAACATCGGCATATCGGTGTTTCGACAGTTAGAGATTAGCACATCGACATATTGATGATTGGAGATTGGCACATCGACGATATCGGAAATCAGAGGTGCAGTACCTCGAAGAGGGTTGTATCAAAGGTTGGAGGAAATCGAAATCGGAAAATCGAAACTTCTTCAAGTGAGTGCAGCGCATAAAGTTGTGATATCGATAAGTGCCAATAAGCCTTTAAGAACGCCGAGAAACACCAAAAGTAGAATAACGAAGGATTTATGTGCGAAACCAAGGTTGATGGGTCCTCTTCTCTCTCCAACGTCAGCATGATGTGGTAGTATGACTAGACACATGGCAACATATGATTGGCTCCGCTAAGCTGTAGTGGCAATTGATGTCAGCATGATGTGGCAGTACAATAAGACACGTGGCAGGGATATTTAACCATATTGGGTAGACTAATGGGCCAGAACCAGGTGACATGTGTCACCTCTAAGGAGTCTCCACATGGAGGTGATGATGTCATATTAGAGATTGAAAATTGGAGGATTGAGATATCAGAACTGTAGTGTAGTTGAAGTTTTGAAAAGTTATGATATGGAGGGCTTCCGATATGGGGCTAGCACATGGTCAATAGAGCTCAACGAACCAAGGGCGCAAAGCAATTAACAAAGGGAGAATGACCCCTAGCAGGAGTGTGAAGGCTTAGCACCATATAACTAAGCAGCAGGTCATGGGCTCGATCATATGAGACAGTAAATGCTCAAAGAGCTAAGCAAAAGGAACTCGGCAATCGAAGAATTAGGATTCTAGAACATTGCACCATTGTTAAGATTGCGATATAGAATTGTTGCGATATGGAATCACTCTGATAAGGAAGTACTAATATTTAAAGAATGCATGGGCTAGTAGATTCAATATTGAATGAAGGCACAAAGGAGTTGGTAATTGAAAAGGGGAAAATCATGCGGCTGACTCTGTAACAAGAAACCAAGGACAAAATTGGAAGAAGAGATGAATTGGATTGCTTGAAAGAAGCAATCCACTGCTTCGGGTGCACGAATGGCTATGGTAGATAAGAACAAAATGGTCACCTTTGCAGACTGTCAAGATCTGCGAAACGATAAATAAGCATGGGACTCATGGAGGAGTGTGCAGGTCATCTGAGAATTTTTTTCTTAGTACAAGAACTTTGTGCAGGAAGACTACTGAGAACTGAGAGGACCATCTCTATTTTTTAGCACTGTGACAAGAAACTATCAGGAGACACAAGAGGAGCAAGTGAAGCGATGCCTAAGTGCAGATTGGAAGATACATGACAATGCAGTGAGACTCATGTGTGCAGTGTGGCTTAGTGGAACAAAACCATCACCAACAATGGAAAATATGGGCAAGTGACAATATGTGTGTGTGTGCAGTGTTGTAAGAGTGTGCATCGTAGCAGAGAGGCTGAAGCACTTGAGAAGACATAGTGTAATACAACAGAAAGAGCAACTTTAGGATTGGGTGGAGAGTTACAAGGGTAGTGTCGAGGAGAAGTCAGTGAAGAACCCTTGGCATTGAAGGCAGACCACAAAGAAAGTGTTGTTGTGGGAAGAAAGAGGAGATTTGTTGCAAGAGAGCACAAAAGGCAGAGTGCAGAAGTTGAATTTGCAAGTAGCCATTGTTGGTATTTTACTTGTATTATTGTATGCCTTTGTTTTCTGTTGGAAAATTGTATGAAATAGTAGAACAATGGCAAGGGCAGATTGGTGCCTCTAGGGAAGTTGGTGCTTGCTAAGCAAAGGGGGTCGGTGCCTCATGTGAGTGGGTGCTTAATTTACATCATAAACAAACAACAAAATTTGTGGTTTTTTCACTCTGGGTTTCCACGTGAAACCATTATGTCAAATGTGTGTTGCTCATGTGATTGTTGTTTGAATATGTGTGTCTGAAATATTGTAGGCTCACTGTATTTGTGAATGAATGCTCTCACAAGTTAAAGAATATAAGAAGCGACTAAAAGCATAGTAATAAAATAAAAGAGTTTCTCAATCACTGATTCAACCCCCCAGCAATTCCTTATTCCAACAATTGGTATCAGAGCCAAGTTCCTTAAGCAACAATTTAAACACTCGAAGGTAGATATATAAGGAATTATTTCTAGACATGAGAGTGAAGAAGCTTACTCAAGTAGAATACCAGTCCTTGATGGGTCCAACTATGATTTTTGGAAAGTGAGAATGGAAACATATCTTATGACCCTGGGAGTAGATGTTTGGAATTCAGTACTAGTAGACTAGAATGTCCCTGATATTCCCCCACTGATGTGGATGGTAAAAAAATTATATGGGAACAATGCTAAAGCCAAGAATGCCATTCTCTTTGGTCTTAGTCAATCAAAACTTGTAAAAGTTATTCATTATAAATCTGCCAAGAAAGTGCGGGTGAAGCTTAAACAGAGTCATGAAAGAGATGACAAAGTTAAGCAAGCAAAACTTCAGACTTTTAGAATGAGGTTTGAAAGCATGAGAATGAATGAAAATGAAAGCATAGCATAATACTTCCTCAAAGTTGATGAAGCTACTAATATGATTATAGGACTTGGTGAAGAAGTCAAGGAAGAGATGATTGTTCAAAAAATATTATGATCTGTACCCATGAGATTCAATGCCAAAATATCATCTATTGAGGAAATAGATAACTTAAAGCATCTCAAGATGGATGAGATGCATGGTACTCTCACAGCCTATGATATTAGAGAACAAAAAGAGAAATCTAAACCGAAGGAAGTGGCATTCAAGTCATCCAAAAAGGGCAAGGAGCACAAATATCATCAAGACAACTCCAGTTGTGAATCTGATCAAGAGGTGGCTCAACTAGCCATGCAACTAAAGCGTGGCTCAGGAAAATATAAAGGTAAGTTTCCCTTTAAACTTTTTGACTGTGGAAGAGTGGGACATTTCTCTTCCAAATTCCCATATAAAGAAAACGTTGAAAGGGAAGAGGATCTAAAATTTGGAAACAAGTCTCAGACACATCAGAAGAAAAATCCATATAAGAAGAAGGGGTTCTACTCCAAAGAGGATAGCTCAACACCAGAGTCGGGATGTGAAGGCTCATCAGAAAATTATTCAAATAAGTATCTTCTTATGGCCTTTGAGATAGACTCCAAAAAATAGGGTATGATGGACTCTAAAGAGGAAGAAGAAAAATGTGTAGTAGACCTTGAAGGTGAACTCATCAATGCCCTCAATGAGTTGAAGAAAGTAAGGAGGAAAAATAAGCAACTGAAGGAATAGTTACAACATGCAGAGAAAGGTATGTATAACTCTGATAATGAGGAGTTTTCCTATCAAAAGGAAAATATTGAAGAATCTATCAAGAGAAAGGACAGTATAGCCCTTATATTGAAAGAAAGACAAGGAAACTGTGAGAGACTAGAAGAGGAGAACAAGTAGTTGACACATGAGCTTCTCAATTTAAAAAGGGAAACGATCTCACATATATGCAAAGATGATATTTTGTCTTTAAAAGTTGAGCTAGAGGAGGCCAAACGAAAAGAAGAGGTTCTTCAACACCTGATTCAAGTATGGGAAGAAAACTGTCGGAGTCTTGAAGCAGAGGTTCTCTCTGAGAACCGATCTTGAAAAAAAAAAAAGACTGAGAAGGGCCTAAATGAAAAATTTGTTGAAGGGACAAGGATACTATATCAGATTCTGAATAGTCAAAGGCCCTCAAGAATCAAACCTATTCTGGGATACTCTAAGACAAAAGAATATTATATTGGTAAGATAAACTTTAGGTCTGCAGGAGCTGAAGAATCACAGAACCATGAGAAGAAGCAACATGAAAGAGCTAATGAAGACAAAAGAGCAGATGTGCAAAGAGGAAATCGTCAACAGAGAACAAACCAATCAACCAAACGACCAAGGAATTTTCCTGCACAATCTCATAATGCTTCCAACAATAGGCATGCCTATTTGTTTTTTGGTCATTGTTATGTGTCATATCTTTGGACATAAAGCCATTGATTGTAGAAGGACCAAAGTAGAAAGAGATGAAAAGCCCAGATATAATACAAATCAGATTCTAAGTCTCAAAACGTTTCTCTCCAAAATCAGAATGTCTTCTCTCCCTTGCTAAGAGAAGTAGAATGCTTCAAATGTAATAATTTTGGGCACAAAGCCAGTGAGTGTAGAAGAAGATTTGAATACATGTCTAAGTCCCAAAATGTCAGACAGACACCTATCCAAAAGGATAAAGGAAGCTAGAAACTAAAGACCAAAAAGATCATGCAATGTGGACTTGCCTTATCATTTCATAATCAAGAAAACAAATGGTATGTGGATAGTTGTTGTTCCAAACATATGACTGGGGACAAAAGAAAATATTTGTTGCTAAAGGAAAAGAACAAAGGAAGCAATGTCACTTTTGGAAACAATGCTCCAAAAAGAATCAAGGGAAAAGGAATAGTCAGCTTTGATAAAAAAATTGAAGCACAAAATATGCTATATGTAGAAGGTCTCAAGCACAATTTTCTCAGTGTTAGGAAGATGTGTGACAATGGCTATGATGTGACCCTTCAATCTGAATACTGTGAGATCCGCAACATAAAGGATGGGAAACTAGTGGGAAAAGCAATTAGAACCCATAATAATGTATAAATGTTTGAGGATTCCAAGGTCAACTACTATTTGAGCAAACCGAGTGAAGCACGGTTGTGGCACAAGAGGCTCAGGCACATGAATTTGAGCAGTTTGATAAAGATAAGCAATATGGGAGTAGTGAGAGGATTACTAAGACTGTCAAAGCCTGATAACATAATCTGCAATTCATGTCAGTTTGGCAAGTAGACTAGGACTCATTCCAAATCAAAAGAGTTCTCCTCATCCAAACCTTTGGAGCTCATTCAATGAAATATTTGTGGTCCAACTAGAGAAAAAACCTCAAAAGGAGAGGTATTTCCTGTTTCTCATTGATGATTTTACCAGGGCTACCTGGATTTAAAAGAAAAATCGGAAGCCTTGAAGCATTTCAAGAAGTTTAAATCTCAAATAGAAAATAAGAAAGATTTAAAGATAAAATGTTTGATATCAGACAAAGGAGGAGAGTACACCTCAAGAGATTTTGAGGAATTCTGTGAAGAGTACGACATTAGGAGGTAGCACTCAGTGGATAGAACTCCTCAACAAAATATAGTAGTAGAGAGGAAGAACAAAAAAATACAGGAAATGGCCAGAGTAATGTTAGATGAAGCAGGAGTGTGTCACAAATTCTAGGGAGAAGTAGCCTAGGCGGCAGTATATATGTCAAACAGAACTCAAATCAGGCCTAATAGTGATAAAACTCCCTATGAGTTATGGAAAGGAAGACATGCATCAGTTAAACGCCTCAAGGTGTTTGGGAGCAAGTGCTTCATTAAAAGGAATGAAAATAACCCTGGGAAGTTTGACTCACACATTGACGAAGGAATATTGCTCGGATACTATATTTGAAGAAAAGGATACACGTGTCACAACAAGCGGACAAGGAAGATTGACGACTGAATCGATGTAATAGTAGATGAAGTAGGTTCACAACCTAAATCCTCTAAAAGTAATATGAACTTAGATGATGAGGAATGATCAGAATTTAGGTCTGCCAATCTGAATGAAACAGATTCAGACGATGAAGGTGAGGAAGCATGCACGTCTTCAAGGCCAAAGACACCCTCCAGGTATGTACAGAAGGAACATCCTGAGAGCTAGATTCTTGGAGATCAAAGACAGGGTGTCCAGACCAAAATGAATTTTGTGGGCAGTAAGAGTTGTGCAAATTTGACTCTACTATCATAGATAGAACCCAAGAACCTTTTTCAAGCAAGTGAAGATAAGCTCTGGTTGAAATCCATGAATGAACAACTGGACTAGATTGAAAATAATGATACATGGGAGCTTGTTCCAAGGCCAAGAGAGAAAAATGTTATTGGAACCAAATGAGTTTTCAAGAACAAACTGAATGAAGAAGGTCAAGCAATTAGAAACAAATCTTGATTGGTCTGTAAAGGGTATGCCCAAATAGAAGGGGTAGATCTAGAAGAAACATTTGCACCAGTAGCTCGACTAAAAGCTATAAGAATCTTTCTTGCTCTTGCCATCCATAAGAATATCAAGATATATCAGATGGATGTGAAGTCTGCGTTTCTCAATGGAGATTTAGAAGAGGAGGTTTACATTGAGCAGCTAGAAGGATTTCTACTCTCCTCTGATGAAAGGTTCGTATGCAAACTAAATAGGGCCTTATAGGGATTAAAACAAGCCCACAGAGCTTGGTATGAAAGGCTAGACATGTATCTTCAGCAACAAGGGTTTAAGAAAGTCACAGTTGGCAACAACCTTTATGTAATATCTAAAGGCAACCATCTACTAATAGTTGTTAAGTATGTGGACGACATAATATTTGGCAGCGATTTGCAAAATGTATGAAAACATAGTTTCAAATGTCCATGATTGGAGAACTGTCCTTATTTATGGTTCTGTAATTTACTCAGTCTCCACAGGGAGTGTTTATTTCCCAATCCAAATATCTCAAGGAAACTTTGAAGAAATTTGGAATGGAAGATTGCAAACCTGTCAGCACACCCATGTCTACAAGCTATAAATTATGCAAAGAAGATGGAACACCATCAATAAATCGGACTGATTTCAGGTCAATGCTTACTGTATTTGATAGCTTCAAGGCCAAACATGATGCAAGCAGTGGGGATTGTGGCCAGATTTCAGGATTTTCCATGGGAAAGTCACGTTATTGTTGTCAATAGGATCTTTAAATATCTTCATGGTACAACGTAATATGGATTATGGTATGCTAAGAGTGAAGATTTCAAGCTGAAAGCCTACACAGATGCAGATTGGGCTGGAAGTCTTGATGACAGGAATAGTGCTTATCTTGCAACTTTCTTCCTGGGTAAATGCTTGGTGTCACATGTCAACAAGAAACAGGGCTCTATCTCTCTGTCAACTACTGAAGCAAAGTATATCAATGTTGTTACCTGTTGTACGCATATTCTATGGATGAAAAAAAACTTGAAATATATACAGGTAGAGATGATTGATCCTATTCCAATAATGTGTGACAACACCAGTGCCATCAACATCTCCAAAAATCCAGTCATGTGTTCAAAGACTAAGCATATTCCTATCAAGTATCATTTCTTGAGGGAACATGTTACCACCCACACTGTCAGACTTGAATATGTGCCCACTAAGGAGCAACTTGCAGATATCTTTACCAAGCCACTGACAAGGGAACCATTTGAATATCTTAGGCAACAGATAGGAATTTTGACTCCTCCCTCCAAACGACTTCATTTTGGAAGGTGGTGGCAGCTACTCAGCATGTGGAACTCATGGGAGAGTAGACTTCAAAGGTTCAGGGGGAGTGCTCAAGAAGTTTTATTTGCCACTGATGTCAAAAGGGGAGAAGATTGGCAATAGAGTAGACCATGCCTAGCCTAAAGGGGAGCTTATAGTGTTGCCATCAATGCCAAAGGGGGAGATTGTTGCACATTTGATGGTGTATGGGTGGATCTGTAAGTATTTGCATTGATGTCAAACAAGGGTCAGCATGATTATTGGGTGTTTTCCATGGTAGCTACAGGCTTCTTGTAGAAAATCATCACAGTAGCAGGCTTACTGAAGAAGCCATAAAACGATCATCATGGATGATTGGGTGTTTGGGAAAAACCTATGGTTGCTACAGTTCTCTGTCGAGAATCATCATAGTAGCATGCTTACTGGAGAAGCCATAAAATGATGACTACTATGTTGGTCAGGATTGAATCCCATGGTAACTGCAGGTTTCATGTAGAGAATCATCATAGTAGCAGGCTTATTGGAGAAGCCATAAAATGATGACTATGGTGATTGGAAGTCCAGGATTCCAAACACAAGGAGAAGTGTCAAGGAGCAAAGAGTGGAAGAGATTGTGTGGCCATTTCTTACGCAATAGAAGAACTCAAAGCCTACATCGTACCCTCTCCATTGGAAATTGCTTTGAACAAGCTTTCCAACGATATGCAGAAGTCCAAAAATGGACACCATGATTAAAAGTTATGGCCTGCGGAACTTCAGGGATTTGAAGCCTTAGGAAGGAATCATATTGATGTATCGATGACTAGAGATTGGCATATCGGCGTATCAGCAATCAGATCTTGGCACATCGGTGTATCAGTGATCGAAGACCGACACATCAGCAACATCGACAATTAGATGTGTGGTACATCGGAGAGGGTTTTATCAAAGGTTGGAGTAAATCAGAACCCCGAAGATCAAACAATTATAACTTCTTCAAGTGAGTGCAACACATAAAGTTGCAATATTGGTAAGTGTTGATAAGCCTTTAAGAGCACCGAGAAATTTGAAAAGTAGAATAACAAAGGATTTCTATGTGAAACTAAGGTTGATGGGTCCTATTCTCTGTCCTCTAACTGGACACATGGCATCATATTATCAGCTCTGATAAGTTACAGTGGTAGCTGATGTCGGCATGATGTGGCAGTACAAATGGACACATGGCATCATATGATTGAATTCAATAAGCTACAATGGTAGCTAACATCAACATGATGTGGCAGTATGGTAGGACATTTGGTAGGCATATTTAACCATATTCGGTAGACTAATGGGCCAGAAATAGGTGACATGTGTCACCTCTAACAAGTCGCCACATGGAGGTGATGACATCATATTGGAGATTAGAAATCAGAGTTTGGGATATCGAAACTCTAGTGCAGTTGAAGTTTTGTAAAGTTCTGATATGGAGGGCTTCCAATATGGGGTTGGCACATGGTCGCTAAAGCTCAACAAACCAAGGGTGCAAAGATATTAACAAATGGAGAATGGACCTCGACAGGAGTGTGAAGGCTTAGCACCATAAAACTAAGTGGCAGGTCATGGGCCCGGTCATATGAGATAGTAAATGCTCAGAGGGCTAAGCAGAAGGAGCTTGGCAATCAAAGAATTAGGATTTCGGAACACTGCACCACTGTTAAGATTGTGATATGGAATCACTCCAATAAGGAAGTATAGAGATTTAAAGAATGCATGGATTGGTAGCTGCGATATTGAATGAAGGCACAAAGGAGTTGGTAATTGAAAAAGGGGAAATCTTGCAAATGAATCTGCAACAAGAAACCAAGGACAAAATTGGCAGCAGAGATGAATTGGAGTGCTTGAAGGAAGCATTCAACTACTTCACCTGCACGAATGGTTATGGTAGATAAGAACAAAACACTCACCTCTGCATACTGTCAAGACCTGCGAAACGACAAATAAGCATGGGACTCTTGGAGGATTCTGTAGGTCATTTGAGAAATTTTATCTTAGTACAGGAACTCTGTGCAGGCAGACTATGAAGAACTAAGAGGAAAATCTTTGTTTTTGGGTGTTGTGACAAGAAACTATCAGGAGACACAAGAGGAGCAAGTGGATCCATCCCTAAGTACAAATTAGCATATACAGGACATCACAGAGAGACTCCCATGTGCACTATGGCTCAGTGGAACAAAACCATCACCAGCAATGGAAAAGATGGGGAAGTGAGCATATGTGTGAGTGTGTAGGGTTGTGCGAGTGCGCATCATAGCAGAGACACTGAAGCGCTTGAGAAGACACATTGTAATACAACATCAAGAGAAACATTAGGATTGGGTGGAGAGTTGCAAGGGTAGTGTTGAGGAGAAGTCAATGAAGAACCCTTGACGGTGAAGGAAGAGAACAAAGAAAGTGTTGTTGTGGGAAGAAAGAGGATATATGCTGCAGGAGAGCACAAAAGTCAAAGTGCGGAAGTTGAATCTACAAGTAGCCATTGTTGGTATTTTACTTGTATTATTGTATGCCTCTATTTTCAGTTTGAAAATTGTATGAAATAGTAGAACAGTGGCAAGGGCAAGTTGGTGCTTGCATACTAAAGAGGCCTCTAGGCAAGTTGGTGATTGCTAACCAAACGGGGCGGTGCCTCCTGTGAGTGGGTTCTCACAAACAAACATATTTAGTTAAGTGGGTGCTTGATTTACATCATAAACAAACAACAATATTTGTGGTTTTTTCGCTCTAGGATTCCACGTGAAAAAAATTGTGTCAAATGTGTGATGCTCGTGTGATTGCTTTTTGAACATGTGTGTTTGAAATATTACTGGCTCACTATATTTGTGAATGAATTCTCTCACAAGTTAAATAATATAAGAAGGGACTAAAAGGACAGTAAGAAAATGAAAAGAGTTTCTTAATTACGCTCACCTGTAGATGACTCTATAACAAGAAGCCAAGGACAAGATTGGCAGCAGAGATGAATTGTAGTGCTTGAAGGAAGCAATCGACTGCTTCACCTACACGAATGGTTATGGTAGATAAGAAAAAAATTCTCACCTTTTTGGACTATCAAGACCTGCGAAACGATAAATAAGCATGGGACTCTTTGAGGAGTGTGCAGGTCATCTGAGAATATATTTCTCAGTACAAAAACTATGTGCAGGCAGACTATGAAGAACTGAGAGGACAATCTCTATTTTTTGGCATTGTGACAAGAAACTATTAGGAGACACTAGAGGAGCAAGTGAAGCCATGCCTAAGTACAAATTGGCAGATAAAGGACATCACAGAGAGACTCTTGTGGCTTAGTGGAGTAAAACCATCACCAACAATGGAAAAGATGGGGAAGTGATCATATGTGTGAGTGTACATGGCTATGAGAGTGTGCATCGTAGCAGAGAGGCTAAAGCACCTGAGAAGACACGACGTAATACAACAACAAGAGTAACGTGAGGATTGGGCGAAGAGTTGCAAGGGTAGTGCTGAGGAGCAGTCAATCAAGAGCCCTTGACAGTGAACACATAGCACAGAGAAAGTGTTGCTCTGGGAAGAAAGAGGAGATCTGTTGAAAGAGAGCACAGAAGGCAGAGTGCATAAGTCGAATCTACAAGTGATCATGGTTGGTATTTTACTTGTATTATTGTAATCCTTTGTTTTCAGTTTGAAATTTGTATGAAATAGTAGAACAGTGGCAAGGGCAGGTTGGTGCCTCTAGGCAAGTTGGTGCTTGCTAACCAAAGGGGGTTGGTGCCTCCTATGAGTGGGTGCTCACAAACAAACAAATGTAATTAAGTGGGTGCTTAATTTACATCATAAACAAACAACAAAATTTGTGGTTTTTTCGCTCTGGGTTTCCACGTGAAAAACATTGTGTCCAATGTGTGTTGCTCATGCAATTGTTGTTTAAACACGTGTGTCTGAAATATTATTGGCTCACTATATTTTTGAATGAATGCTCTCACAAGTTACATAATATAAGAAGGGACTAAAATCATAATAAGAAAACAGAAAGAGTTTCTTAATTACTGATTCAACCCCCCCCCACCCCCCAAGCAATTCCTTATTCCAACAACCAATATGAGGACTTTCAATGAGGTATGAACAATATGCAAACAAATGGATTTCCCAACCCTGAAATGAAAAAGTGACCGAGTGTCATTTTCAAGAGGTACTTACTACCTTTTCAAATACAAAATTTACACATCTCTTTCCCAATTACCCCCCACCATTTCTAGTAAGTACCTCTTTATTTTTACTCAAGCTTGTGGAGGATAACATATTCTTGAGATATAAGCTCATCCTTCAGAGTATTTTTAACAAACCCTAGGAATGAGTGGTTTGGTCTCATCATAATGGATGAGTCCTACATTGTTTACGTTTTACGAGTCTAATGTAGGAGCATCACACAAAACTTTATTTTCCATGTAATATCTAGAAATTCTAAGTTTGTTGAGTGAATAGTGAGGTGTGTTTCAATAAATGGATTATTATCCAAATGTAGCTTGAAAATCATCCGGAGGATTGAAAGCTACTTGAGTGGATTTCGTTTCTATTTTCTTTCTAGTTAGATCCTACTTTTTTTTTATCTAAACAAAATATTACTGTAACAACTTTTTGGCAAATTTAACAAAAAAGGCTGCCTACAAAAGGAGGCAATGTAGGTGTGGAGAATGAGAGTGTTTATTTTTCTTTAACCAATCCTTTTGCAATCTCTAAGTATATAATGCATATGTTAAATGCTTGTACAATCCTATGCATATTTATTTTGGAAGAGCGAGTCTAGATATTTTTTGATAGTAGGGTCGAGAGGTAATATATATATATATATATATTTGACAAAGTGATTACAAGTGGGCCATGCAAGAGCGTTAGGAGGTTTGCATGGTCGTGAGGTCATGCATAGGACTTAATATTTTTTGTTGATTTCAAAAACCATCACTTGACAACTCGTTACCTGATAGAGGCCTGACTTAAGTGAACAGGCCAGAACCTTCCATTGTGGGGTCCATCGAGAGACTATACCTCGATGATCTTATTAACTTGCTTATTTGATGTGTCAGGATGTTGTGAGCGGGTGGGTCCTGCCCAAAGGTTTCTGCCCCGATGGTTCTTGGTAACGTTCCTTTCCAATGTGTGGGCTTTGTGAGCAAAACAAAACATTAACCGTGGGTCCCACCTAGAGGGTTTACACTGGCGACCTTCAAAATATTTTTTTTCATTGCATTGGGATAGTTAAAGCGAGCTGGAGGAGATAATTGACAGAGGCTTGAGTAGGGCCCACCCGGAACTCCTACCCGACAGTAATTTTAAATCCGTTCCCCTTCACGTCAACCTCCATTTAAAGGGTTGACATGGAGTCAACTGTGTATTGGTTAAGGTGGGATACCATGGAGACTATATCTGTGGTTTTAATTAAAAAAAATTGACCACCAAAAGTTTTAATAATAGGGACGGTGCCACGTAGGTATGAACTTAAGTTACAAAGAGGGTCACAGAGGTTTTGAAATGCAGGTTTGCATCAGGTGGTATCAGAGTGCGACAAGCTCTGGGAAAAGAAAAAAATTAAACATTGGTAAGTTTTCTCTATATTTGATCAATTCTGTCAAGGATGGTAATTAGAGTTGGAAGAGGTAGAGGTTGAGGAAGAGGCCAACTAGTTGAGAGAAGAGGCAAGAACTCTTTAGCGAAGGCTGGAAGCCATGGAAGCTACCAAACATCATGATCATATAGGTGATACAAGTGAGAAGGAAGAAGAAGAAATAGTTGTAGAACCCCTAGAGTTCATATTTATAAAGTTAGTTTTCGATCTAGGTTTCAAGTCAAAGGTAGAAGTACCTACATACAATGGAATTTTGGATCTAGAAGAATTGGTGGACTAGATAAATGCTTTGAACAAGCATTTTGAATATGCAGATATACCAAAAGACAAACAAGTCAAGTTTGTTGTCACAATGTTGAGAGGACATGTGGCTTTATGGTGGTGCATGAAGAAAAGGCCTTGAAGAACAAAGCAAAGATCAAGAGTTGGAGCTAGATGACTGCTAAATTGAAAGGTAATTTCCTTCCCAAATATTATCAGTTAATTTTATTTAGGAAGATGCAAAATATTAAGCAAAATACAATGAATGTTAGGGAGTATACAGAGAAATTTTACAAAGTGAACATTAGATCAAGACATAGAAGATACACCTGAGAGATTTTCCAGGTACATCAATTGGTTTCAATTTGTTATTCAATATGAATTAAGCTTAATTCCATTGAGGTCTATTGGCAGAGCATATCAGGTTGCATTAAAGGCCGAGGATAAATTGTCAACGAAGCAAAGTCAAAGGATGAGAACAAGAAGTGTTAGAACAAAAGCACAACAACAAAAGGGAGTGTTAGGAAAGGGGGGGTGAATCAGTATTTTACACAATTTCAATTTCAATTTCTTATTCTTATTATTATATGCGACATTTATAAAAGAAACTAGCCTATGTACGTGATTATTTCTACATAAACCTGCATATATCTAGATAAATTATCTAATCATCTATACAACATTGATAAGTGCATTATTGTTCCATTATTGATCAATCAAATAGTAAGTATGAGTAGTTAAGAATCAAATAGAACATAAACACACACAACCATATGAACACCAAGGTTTTTTAGGTGGAAACCCAATGTGAGAAAAAACCATTGTTGCAACCTTCTCTCATTTTCCAACCCCTACTAGAAGGGAGCTGCAACCCCCTTTGTGAAGACTGATATCCTTAGCTCTTTGTGGATCACTTTTTAGAATGTTTCAAACTGGATCCACTCTCAACAATTCTGAAATCAACTACTCAAATACTGGATCATCAAATATTATAATGTAATCAATGCAACTTGATCTGCATATGTACTTGCTTCTCCTAAAGAATACCCACATACATATCTCAAAATATTGTTAACTGAATATGAATCATTGTACCACTAAAGCAATCACCCAAATAGATACTCAAGCCAACATAAATCACTTAACCAAATATAGATAATCACATAGTAGCATCATAACTTAGTCAACTTCTAATTCATAATCAATTCATCCCAATCAGTATTGTCAAACACGGATTATTGTAAGAGAGACTTCATCGAAACACAACAACAAACACAACAAAATAGATCAACCATTATCATCAGTTCCTACCGGCAAAACCCTAGTTGGTGTACGTGACCCTTATAAGGCACTTTCGCGTATGTAAGACCTTTCATATTTGACACTAGCGTACATATCTTTCCATATCGCAGAATATATATGCGATTAGTCAAAATGAGATTTGTGTATGTACGTGATCTTGCAGAGGCAAACCACTGTATAGATTTGAAATCACTGAGTCATGCTTTCACTGCAACCACATAATATACTTTGTAACTCTTACTATCTCATATTCATGTCAGAGTATCATTAACACCACAAATCTATCATAGCTAGATATTTTCAACAAGAAAATCAAACAAGTACATATGATACCATACTTCATATTTTTTTATTTTTTTATTTTTTATCTGTGTCTTTTCTTTGCTCCTTGGTGCACACCTGTTGCAGATCAAATCATTCATAAAAAATACAAAAATTGCACACTAAACACTTTGATCTCCATCTCCTTATATAGCTTAGGCCTTAGCCAATACCTTAGGCTAATCCCTTAGTAATGCCAATGGTATTCTTTGATGGGATCAACTATCCATTGTCGCGCTCATTATTATGGGCCAATACCATGGTAAAGACCCCTGGTTATGACAATATCATGGCGCGGAAACTATACGTGACTTTTCTTCACCATACCCGCGTATGTACGTGACCTTTATTCACATGACCCGCATATACTTTCCAAACTTTACCTTTATCATTCCTCTATCTCTAAACTCATATTCCCTTTTCTATCTCACCTGTGGCATCTGCATAATCATCATGTTGACATTTTTATCAAGTAGGTTTTCATTAAGGACAACACATTAGTCATAATGCCAACAATCCCCCCTTTGGATTTGATGGGAACCACTTTGGTGTTTGGTCACCACTACTTGTAGATACATGTAAACACATGTAGACATACCAAGCCTCTCTCCAAGCATTGTTCCCCAAACACCAAGCTATTCTCCCTGTTTGACATCAAGGGAAACGGGTTGATCAATGTTGAATAAAGACTTCTTGCCCCCTTTGTAAAGAGGACCATTGATCTACTGAATATGAACATTGACCATGCTCCCCTTGAGCATATGCTAAATCTTCTGGAAGATCTTCAAGTAAGTACATGACTCTATGAATCAACCAAATATGACCTTTCCTATCATCAAGGACTCATGCTTACATTAATCACCTAACACAGTGGGGTTACATATTTCAATCAACATTACATCAAATGCCAAAAATAATGGGATTACATATATAATTGACTTGACCCCAATAGTCCAAACATGACTAAGTATTACAACGATTACATCATGGTTATTGACATGACCTTTACATCAAGAGAAAAATATGACATTTATGACCGATACCAAAGCAAGACCATGAGAGTCTTCAATAACCATCATATACCATATAGGATCCTAGATCGTCATCATATATCACCAACATATAGGAGAACTAAGGACATCATCATAAATCAACATAATATAATCAGCTTCTTAAGCAACATATAGTCATCATCCAAAAATTCAGCAACAAATGTGTCGTCAACAACATCACCAATCATGAGCATCATTTTGTAGTGAGGAATTCTCAAGAAATCATAATGCCAACGATGCACTTCTAGAAATATAGAAAATACTCTCCCTAGACTTGTCCCAACTAATCGTTGTCAGGTCTAATCACGTCCAACTCATCAATTAGTAAAGTCAAAACAACAAAAATAACCAATAACCATCATAATCCAATATCACTTCTAAGTAGCATCTAAATATCAACAGATTGTAACCAATCAATACTAGATCCAGAGGGCCAAAGAACAAATGATTGAAATATACCAAAATCTCTCCCTGAGACTATCCCATTATTTCTTCATCATAAAGAAACATATGTTACTATCTATAACCAAACTTGCATATATACGTTATTGTCCTTCATGAGATATGCATACAGAAAGTAAACTGTAATAATTTATAGTATCAACTCCCCCTAAACATGAAACATCTGTTAGAATAATTAACAAAGTGATGAGGCAGAGACCACTCCTAGTTACTGTTTGAGATATTCAAAGGAATCACGTGGAAGTGGCTCTATAAATATATCTACAACTTGTTCCTTTGAAGGGACATATTCCAATTTGACCTTTTGTTCAAGCACCTACTCTCTTAGAAAGTGATATTTGATTGGAATACGTTTGGTTTTTTATTGCATGACAAAAAATTTCAAAATACTTATGGCACTAGTATTATCACACAAAATAGGTATAGGTTGAGGACAAGTGATTTGAATGTATTGCAATGTTTGCATCATCCGTAGAAGTTTAGTACAACATGATGCAACAACAACAGATTCTGCCTCAGCAGTAGATAAATCAATGGAGCTTTGTTTTTTGTTGAACCATGATACCAAGAGAGGTTCCAAATAAAATGGTTCTTCACTAGTACTCTTTCAATCATCAATATTACCTGCCCAATCTGCGTCTGTGTAAGCATGAAGTGAAAAAACTACATATTTGGGATACCATAGACCAAAATCTTGAGTTTCTTGCAAATACTTGTATATCCTCTTAGCTACAGGGAGACGAGTTTCTTTAGGATTTGCTTGAAATCGTCTAACAATCCCAACTACATGCATAATAATTGGTCTCGTTCCTATAAGGTAGAGCAAGATTCTGATCATAGATATGTATTCTGGTTGATTCGTTGAAGGAGAATCATCATGTGAACTAAGATTGCATCATGTTAACATTGGTGTGCATACATGCTTGCAGTCTTCCATTCCATATTTCTTCAAAATCTACTTGAGGTACTTGGCTTGTGAGAGAAAGATACCATTCTTTGTTTTTTGAACTTGAAGAGAAAGAAAGTATGTTAGTTCACCAAGTAGAGACATCTCAAATTTTTGTTGCATAAGTGGAGCAAATCCTTGATTCAATTTCTACATTACTTCCAAATATGATGTCATCTACATAAACAACAACTATTAAAAGTTTTTTTCTATCAAATTTTATATATAGGTTGCTTTCCACTGACCCATTTTTGAAACCTTACTGTCAAAGATACTTGTCAAGATGAGAATACCATGCACGAGGAGCTTGTTTTAATCCATACAAAGCCTTATTAAGCTTGCAAACAAGATTTTTATCATTGCATAGAATAAATCCTTCAGGTTGTTCAATAAAAACTTCTTCTTCTAGATCCCCATTTTAAAATGAAGATTTAACATCCATTTGAAATACTTTGAAGTTATGAAGCTTGAAAGTGCAAGAAACATTCTTATGGCTTCAAGTCTAGCTATAGGTGAAAATGTTTCTTCAAAGTCTGTTCCTTCTTGTTGAGCATAGCCTTTGCAAACAAGTATTGGATTGTTTCTAATCACTTCTCCATTTTCATTTAGTTTTTTTTTTAACTCCCATTTTGTCCCAATAATAATTTTATCATGTGGTCTTGGTACTAACTCCCATGTATGGTTCTTTTATATTTGATCAAGTTATTCATCCATTGCGTTAACCCAACATTCATCTTTTCTTGCTTGGTTTACATTTTGAGGTTCAATTGTGGATAGTAAGGCTAGGTAACTGGAAGTTCCAACAAGAGTTATTCTATTTTATACTCCATCTCCCTTTTCACCTAGAATTTGAGATTCCGGGTGATTTTTCTGAACATACCTTGACAGAGTCTTTTTTTATGCTTTTGTGCTTTCAATTCCTTCTTCTAGTGTTTCATTAATTCCCTATCTTTCAACCTTTTAGCTTGTTGTATAAACAAGTTCATCATCTACAAGTGCTTCCCTTTTGGTACCTGCGGATGCTTCATTAATTACAACATCAATGCATTCAACAATATTTTTAAGTCTTTTATTGTAGTATTTATATCCTTTGCTTCTAGAGGAGTATCCAAGGAGAATTCCTTCGTTAGCTCTAGATTCAAACATTCCAAGCTTATCATCATTATTATTTGTGTAACATTTGCTTCCAAAAACTCTAAAATGTTTGACAGTTGGAGGCATACCAAACCATAGTTCATAAAGAGTTTTATCACTATTTACCCGAGCATGGGCTTTCTTGATGATATTCATGGTTGTATGTGATGCTTCCCCTAGAAGGTATGAGGCTCTCCAGACTCATCAAGCATGGCACATGCCATTTATTGGATTGTTCTGTTCATTCTTTCGGCCACTATGTTTTGTTGAGGAGTTTTAGGTATAGAAAACTTCCTCTTAATACCATGTTGTTCACAAAAGTCGAAAAAAAAAAACATCTAATATAAACTCTCCTCCTCTATAAGATCTAAGACATTTGATTTTTAAATCTAATTCATTTTCTAATAAATCTTTGAAAACTTTAAATTTGTCAAATGCTTCATCTTTATGATTCAATAAGCTAATCTAACACATTCTAGTAAAATATGATGAGCCCCAGTATTACAACAAGAATTTTGCAACTCTTAAGGCTACCAACTTAAATTATCAACCCAGGGTTCGTACAAACTTAAGAGGTGTCGGCACTATATGTGCAAGATGCAATGTGTCATTTCGTTGATCTAATGAAGTGAATGTCATGGAATCTAACCTAAACTAGTTGCAAAAATAAACCATGCTACTCTAATTGCAAACAAATCAAATCAATTATTCTACTTGCAAAATGGAAATCATTAATATTATGAAAATTACTTGGAAAGAAGAAATTTAATCTACAAAACATAACTAGGAAATTCAGAAATTGTTTACTTCACTTGCATTGAAGAGTTTCAAATGTGAAAATCGCTTCCTAACTCTATTTTTTGTTTTGTACTTACAGTGGAGGAGGGAGGGTTCTAGAGTGGTCTTTAGATCTCCCTAATCATGGATTTAGAGCCTAGGGGTAATTATTCATCTATACTAAGTCAAATTTATAGTGGGGATCAAAACTGGTGAAGGAAAGTGATGCTACAAGTTTGCTACAGGTGATTGCTACAGAAGGCCTGTAATGCTACATTAGTGAGAATATTGCTAAATTCCCAAGTAAATAAAACTAAAATGGGATGGATTTTTTTTTATTTATTTAATAGGATGTCTTAGGACTCCATTCGAAGTGGAATCACTCCAAATACCCATGTTAACATGTGCTAAAAAATAGCAGAAAATTACTACTCTAAAAACTAGAAATTCAAGAACTAGTGAGCTATTTAGCCTATCAAATGCCTAACCTAATCAAGTGAAAATGAAATGGGGTGAATTTTTTTATTAACTTGAATTTTGTTATGACCTAATACAAGTGGAATCAAATCAAATGAAGCTCATTAACACGTTCTAAAAAATATCATAAAATTACTACTAATTTGTTACAAGGGACTTTCAGAAATTCTAGATTTGTGAACTAGTAAACCAATCCAAGTAACTCAATGATGAAGATGACTTTTCAAAGTTGTTATAAGGATTAATCGTAATTTTTACTCTGTAAATAACCTACAAAATAACCTACTTCAATCATTTAAACGAATCCTACAACAAAAGAAGCATCAATATTGAATGCAGAAATAAGAAAAATAAGAATAAGAGATGCATGTGAATAAGAAGTGAAAAGAAGAAGAAAAAATTATACAAAAGGGTTATGAAGATCCTGAGGTGGGCAAGCCCAAGTATACTCAAATTCATATGAAGGAGACCTAACTTTATAAGTTAAAAATGACACCAATTTCATTATTTGAATCAATCCAAGTACATCCATGCTAGAAATGAAAGTAGAGTAGCTAAATAAAAAAAGATTCTCCACAAGAAGACTAAGAAATACATGCCTCTAGAGGAAAATTCGAATTGGTACTTATAAAAAATTATGAGGATGCATTCTCCTTTAAATGAGGAAGTTTTCCTCTCCAAAATCCCTCAAATAATGGATATAGTTCCCAAGACTAGGAAACTGCATTAAATGATAGGGAACACATTCCTAGATTTTCTCAACCACTGGAGCTCCAAAATTTGTTAATGATTTCATTATATTTGTTTCAATTATTATCCAATATTTATCCTTCTGTAGCAGGGAAAAAGTCCCTATATTATCTCCTCCTTCAAATCTTCACAATCTCTCCAATATTCTCATAATATTCTACAAAAATAAATAATATTAGGCACAAATATGAAATTATCTCTAAACCTTCCTAATGAACATATTAAAGTTAAAAATATGTCATCTAATGCAAAAAAGAGAGGTTTAATGTGCCGAAGGATGGTTAGATGGGATTTAATTTATGTCTAATTTGGAGGACCATCAAAATCATCAATGAATAATATAAGACTTCTTTCTCATAGGGCCACACAAATCAATATGCATAAGTTCAGGTGGCTTATTTGAATTACCTTCTTTAGCAATAAATTGAACTTTGTTTTGCTTACCAAATTGACATGATTTTCATTAGTTGTTTTATGACAAAGAGATGTTAGGAAAGTCACGTACTGCTCCCATTCTGCTTGAGTTGTGTAATTGGTTGAAGCTTAGATGTCCCAACCTTTTGTGCCATAGCCAACTTTCTTTTGATTTGATCAAGTAATAATGCCCTTAGCTGCCTTCCAAGACGTAGACATTAAGTGGAGTTCTTGTTCCCTTTATTATGATCTTACATGTATCAAGATTTTGTACCACACAATTCTTTGATCTGAAAATAACCTCATGTCCTTGGTCACGCATTTGACTAACCCTCAACAAGTTACGTCTTAATCCATTAGCAAACAAAACATTTTCGTCTTTAACCTTATCCTTTAGCAAAATAGTTCCTTTCCCTTTAATCACATTAGGTGAGTTATTTGCAAAGGTTACGTTCTTTTCTTTCTCTATTTCGTTAAAGGACATAAACGTATCTTTATCACCTATCATATGCTTTGAGCATCCATTGTCAATGTACCATAGACTTTCTTGATCTCCTGCATACAAAGCTAAACCACAATTTTCAGATTCTATGGTTTTATTTTTCCATACCTTAGATGTTGTTGCATTTTGTTCATTCTAAAGAGTTGGTCTCATTATGCTTCTGCATTCAATCTTGTTTGCCCAAAGTTCTTGCAAAAGGAACATTTTGTTTCATCTTGGAGAGGTGAGAAAGTATTGTAAGAGTATTTCTTTAATCGAATCTCATTCTTTTGTTTTCTTGCTTCTCTAGTCATGATAGTTTTATAAGTGACACATTGAGTAGCCTTATGACCAAAATTATGACAAGTGAATCATTGACCATTGAAGTAGAAATTTCTGGGATTATAGTACATCTTTATGTAGTTTCCCTTTTGAGTGTGGTAAGGATGGTTTACCTGAGAGACATTTGATCCCTAATTCCTTTGGTGAGAGCTGTAAAGTTTTTAACTACTTCCCTTTACTGCATGAGATAACTTTCTATACCAGTTTCAAAATATTTTACAATCTTTGATGATTCTCCATTATATCCAAGGCCTATTTTGATTAGAGGAGAGTGTTGTACTTTGATGATTTCTTCTAGGGTCTCGGATCTTTTAGCAAATCTAAGTTTTAGACCTTTTGTTTTCTAAGGTTCCGTTCTTAGACTTCCTATTTCTAGTTCTAACTTTTCATTATGCCTCTCCCTTTCTATAATTTGTTTCTTCAATGCCTCTTCTGCTAATTTAGCTTCTTCTAGATGAATTTTAAGTTGAGTTACTTCTTCAATGAGATTATCCTTTTCTTCTAGGGCATCCATAAAAACATCATCAGACTCATCAATACATTTATCTTCAAATTCCATAAGTAATTAATATTCTTGATTAGACTCACCTTCTTCACCACTTGAAAGACCATCACTATCTTTGTGTTTGTAGAAAATTTTCTTGTTTTCAAGCCTTCCTCTAAAATTTACTTTTGATGAATTCCTCCCTTTTTCATGTTTTTCTTTATAAGGGCATTTAGCGGCATAATGAGCAACCCTTCCACAAGAAAAACATTTGAAAGGAAGCTTATCTTCAAATCTACGAGTTCCTACTTGGAGTTTCTTTACGAAGTTCACCTCTTCTTCAACTGATACGTAAATTAATTCCTTAAGCTCCTTAATTTATTTTCCTTTAGAGGTAGCTTTGAATGTTGCTTCTCTAATATCTAAGGGACCCCTTTTCTTATCTCATAAGCTATTAAGATCCCATGAATCTATTCAACAGTAAGGTTCTTCAATTCTTGCATTTCTTCAATCGTAGATACTTTCAAATCGAATTTTGGGGTTAGAGATCTTAGGATTTTCTCAACAAGAATTGAATATTTTACTCATCATCAAGATTTCTCATTGAATTAAAAATCTCATCTACCCTAAGAAATAAACTTTCAATACTTTCATCACTATGCATTCTGAGAGTTTCATATTGAATTCTAAATGTTTGAAGTTTGGCACTCTTTACCTTAATGTCACCTTCATAACTTTGGATGATTTTGTCCCATATAGCCTTTGTTGTATTCAACTACATAACCTTCACAAATTCTGATTTTTCCAAGCTCCCCAATAGAGTGTTGGCAACCTTTTCATTAGTCTCATATTTTTTCTTTTTTGCTTCATCTGTAGGAAATGAGGCTGGATATTGATAGCCTCCTTTAGCGATTTCCAAAACATCAACTCCAAGTGACTGCAAATAAGCTCTTGTTCTGACTTTCTAGAAAACCAAGTTGGTTCCATTAAACAATGGTGACCTGATAGATGCTAATCCCTCTTGATTTCTCATCTTGATTATTCTTCCTTAAAGTGATCAAGCTTCTTCTGAAGGACCTTCTCTGATACCAATTGTTAGGAAAAACACTAAGTGGGGGACAGGGTGAATCAATATTTTACACACTTTCAATTTCAATTTCTTATTCTGATTATTATACGTGATTGTTGTAAACGAAACTAGTGTATGTACACGACTGTTACTACATAAACCTACATATATCTAGATAACTTATCTGATCATCCGTACAACATTGATCAATGCATTATTATTCCATTATTCATCAATTAAATAGTAAGTATGAGTAGTTAAGAATTAGATAGAACATAAACATACACAACCATATGAACACCCAAGGTAGTGGAAAAACAAACCTAAACCTGAACCTCCAAAGGTAGTGGAAAAATGTGTTAACTTGCTAGAAGAGGGAGAAACCTTATTGCTGAAGCAAGTGTTGGATATCGATGGATTTGTGCAAAGGAGAGGATTGTTCAGGACAACCTGCAAAGAAAAAGGTAAATGCTTCAAATTAATTATTGACAATGGGAGTACTGACAATTTGATTTCCATAAAAATGGTGGAGAAATTGCAATTGGATAGAGCGCCACATCCTATACCATACAATGTTTCATGGTTACAAAAGGTCAATAAGTATTGGTGATGAGAAATTCCAAGTGGAGTTTTAGATTGGAAAATACGAAGATTGATTTCTTTGTGATATTATACAAATGAATATTTGTCATGTCTTTTAAGGAAGACCTTGGCAATATGACATGAGAGTGATTTATGATGGTCGAATGAACACCTAAGCCTTTGAAAAAGATGGACAAAAACACGTGTTACTACCTATAAAAATTGAAGGGACCAAGGAGATAGTAGATCTGAGCATATTGTTAATGAGTGAGAAATAATTGGTAACCAGAGATATAGAGAACGAGAAGCAGGAGCAACCAGATAAAACAAAGACTGCAGCAAAATATTTGAGGGTGATTAATTTGGCTTCAATAAACCAGGGTTTCTTTAATTTTGAAGGTGAAATGCTTAATTAATAGATGCTAACAAAAAGTGTAGATCCAACAATGCTTTCAACAAAAGAAATGGTTATGACAGAGGAGATTCAAATTAATGAGCAACAGTTCATAATTCTAAAGAAGAATGAGAAGGAAAGGTTTAGGAACAATGTTCCAAATGGAAAAGTAATAGGGTACCTTGAGCAAGAAGCCAACATGAGACAACAAATCCTAAACGAATGGTTCCAATTAATCCTTGCAATTCCGTGGTTTTTAATTGCTTGGATAGTGAAAAGAAGGATTTTTCCAATTAAGGAGAAACAAGTTTAGGAAAATCATGTACCATATCAAGTTAAAAGGAGGAAAGCTCAACTATAGCCAATGGGACCACGTTAGAAGGAATGGATGAAAGGATTTCTTGAATGGGGAAAGCACCCAAAGAAGAAACTTTAGGTATCTACTGCATTGCTATAGAAAACAGCAAAAGGGTACCTCATGGACAAGAGTTCGTGAAAAAATTGAATTCTAGGTGTATGATGCAGGAGCATCATGCAAAATTTTATTTTCATGTAATTTCTAGAAAATCTAAGTTTGTTGAGTGAATAGTGAGGTGTGTTTCAATAAATGACTTATTAGCCAAATGTAGCTTGACAATCATCCAAAGGATTGAAAGCTACTTGAGTGGATTTATTTTCTATTTTCTTGCTAGTTAGATCTTACTTTTGTGGATCTCAAAGAAAATATTATTATAACAACTTTTTGGCAAAAATTAACAAAAAAAGGTTTCCTATGAAAGGAGGCAGCGCGGGTGTGGAGAATGAGAGTTTTTATTTTCCTTTAACCACTCCTTCTGCAATATCTAATTATATAATACATATGTTAAATTCTTGTAGAATCCTATGCATATTTATTTTAGAAGAGTGATTCCAAATATTTTTTATTAATAGGGCTGAGAGGTAATACACACACACACACACACACACACGCACGCACACACATATATTTGACTAAGCGATTGTAGGAGGTCTGTGTAGGGGAGTTAGGAGGTTTGCAGGGTCATGAGGACGCACACAAGACTTAATCATTTTTGTTATCAGAAACCATCACTTGACAACTAGTTAGCTGACAGAGATCGAGCTTAGGTGAATGGGCCAAAACCTTCCATTATGGGGTCCACCCGGAGACTATACCATGGTGGCCTTATTAAATTGCTCATTCAATGTGTTGGTATGTTGTGAGCAGGTGGGTCCCGACCAAAGGTTTCCACCCTGACGGTTCTTAGCAACCTTCCTTTCTAGCGAGTGGGCTTTGTGAGCAACACATAATCTTAACCGTGGGTCCCGCCTAGAGGGTTTACCCTGGCAGTCTTCGCAAGCATTTTTTTTCACTACTTCAAGATAGGTAAAGTGGGCCAAAGGAGATACTAGATGGAGGCTTGAGCGAGTCCTTCCCAAAACTCCTACCCGCCTGTAATTGTAAACCTATTCCCATGTGTGTCGGTCTCCATTGGACGAGATGACATGGAGTTGACTATGTATTGGTTAAGGTGGGATACCATGGAGACTATATATGTGGTTGTAATTAAAATGGTTGACCACCAAGAGTTTTAATAATAGGGACATTGTTGTTTAGGCATGACCCTAAGTTACAAAGAGGGTTGTAGAGGTCCAGAAAGGCGGGTTTGCATAAAATGTCAATGAAGGGGTAAATCAACTTCTTTCTCAGATTTAGAGAGTTTGAAAAAGAAATAAAAAAAGAAACTCCATAATTTGTAAATTTAGTCTCCCGAGGATGAAAAAAGGGTAAAAAATACAAGGTAGAACTTTTCTAGTCATGATTGACTAAAGTGTTCCCTCTTCATAATTAGTATAGTCAATTTGGAAAAGGGTTAAACTTATACTGGGTAGAAGTTCTTTCAAATACTTTTTTGAGTGTGAAAAACACAAGTTCAACGCCTCTCTTTTCATGTTTAGAGAGTCTGAAAAGGGATTAAGGAGAAATTCATGGGGTTCATTTTTGTACAGTTTTAATGAGCCCAAAAAAGTGATCAAATTATACTAATGTCGAATTACCATATTTCAAAATTTTATCCTATTGTTTGCACATCCAGATCAAAAACCATCATATTTTCCCCAAAAAAATGTATAAAAAAGGATTAATTATTGACAAATAGGAAAACATGGCAATAATATTAATAAAAAATGACTTTTACCTCTATAAAAGGATGAAAATTGAATTCATTTTTACCATTTGAGTTTTTACCATTGGAGATCCAAAAAACCCCATTTCACCTTTGATCTTTACGAGATGATTCTAGGCAAACTGGTGGATGATTTTAGACGTTGTTTCTTCTAGGTAAGAGTCCTCTCCATTCTCTTCATTTCTATGGTTTTATTTTTCATTTTTAATGGTGAAATTTTAGGATTTAAGCTTCTTAAAGGTTGTATATTTCATCCTAAGGCCATCACAGGAATTCCTTTCAGGGTCACGATGATCCTAGATAGTCATAGGTCCTACCGGAAATGATGTGACAACATCACACTGTTTCAAAAAATGGTTGCGGTGGGCGTAAAATACATGAAAACGTTTAAGTTTTTGAAGAAAATAATTTAGAAATTTTAAATGTTTATAATCTAAGATTTCTTCCTTTGCTTTTGGTAGGATTTTGATCTATCATGGTGTTTAAATGGAGAGAGAGAGAGAGAATGAAGATCAAGATTTTATTATGGCGAATGATGCCAACACCATGTTGGCACTCCGATAATGTGGGAAAACAAAATATTTCATGATCCCTAACATCAAAGCTCAACCATAAATCCTAGAGTACTTGGTGAAAGCATGGAATGTAAATAACGAAATTTTGAGATTGGCTCCCACACTCTTACCATCGAGGTGGAAGTTATTTATTTCTTGATTGGATTGTCACAAAGAGGGGCCAAGGTTTTACTATCTAACCATAGGGGTGGTGGTGAACCCACTGATGATTATGTTACTGAATATTGTGTCTCGGGATCACGAAATACCTATAGTGGGAAGATTGATATTAAGGATATCATATATCTTCCACTTAAGACCCTTTCTATTCTCTATTACCTGTGTTACTGGGAGCGCAACTCCACACTTGGCCACTAAGGCCCAAATGTAGTATTCCATTGATTGTATGGAGCCTACAATGTTCAAATGGTGCAAGGGGCTCCTAATCAATTTGAAGGAACAACTTAACAAGTGCAAAATGGGTCGATTGAAATAGTTTGGCTATGGCTTGATCTTGGTATCCTTTTTCTTGGAGAGGGTACCACTATTTCTTTCTCAGAGGGTGTCATTGGATGTTCATGGAATGAGAGAGCCTTAAATGAGGAGATGGGTTGACTTGATGGCATATCATGGTGGCAACCAAATGATGTCCTTCAATCATACTTTCCTCATATGGATTTAGAAACAATTTATTATGATTGAGGATTACCCATATGCAAGGGTCGATTTTAGAGGAGATACAAACCTAATACTCCTTGAAGGAATACGGTGGGACCAGTTAGGTAAAAATATTTTTTTTTTTTTTCAAAATATTTGACTTTTATGGATTTTTGTTTCGTGTCAAGACTAATCATTAAATTATCATGTAGATATTGGACCACTACGGCCATCAACGATTCCCCCTACTCAAAGGTGGGGCCAACAATAAGTTGATATTGGTGCACATAACCCTGAGGCAACCAAGGCACTCAAGGAGACTGAGTGAAACCTAGATGGGATTACCCAGGGCATTCTAGACTCACAAGTTGACGATGTAATGCTCTACTATTAAATACATATAGTAGGAGTGTCTACACAGATATGTCAATTGCTTCAATGTGTAGGTAGGGTTATGGTATGTTACTACGAGCATCATGCCTAGGACTAAGGAATTTAGGTTAGATATTGTTTTGGCACAATCAACATAATAAAGGTTGGAAATCTTATGGGTCTTGAACACTTTTTGTTGTTTAAAACTCTTATGAAAAACTATCTATGGAGACTACTTCTATTGAGCTATTTATCTTTGTACAATGTATGCATGTTGTGGTTTTTACAAATTATGTAAATGTATATCTAATACATAGTTTTCCAATGAATCTATTAATGTATTTAGACTTCTTGGAATGTGTTGATATTCTATGTAATCAAAATCTCTTTCTAAGAGACTAACTCTTAAAAAAATTCTTAAAATTGATGGACTCCTGATAGAATAAACATTCCCTAGTTGCAATACTATGAGTTTAGAATCTAGTGTAACAACCAAACAACAAATACAAAAAGTAACGACACCAAATAATATTTCAATTACTGCACTATATTCCACAATGTTATTAGTTGTAAGACCCAAACATATACCATGTAGACTCACTAACGCATCTGTAGGCATATAAATTGCCCATGCAGCAAAAGAAAGATTATGAGTACTACATCTAGCACCATCAACAAAGCCAACATAAGGTAAAGAGAATGTTGACATCTGCAAAGCAAGTATAACACAAGATAAGAAGCAAAAAGAGAAACTACTCACAAAAAGAAAAATTGCAACAGACCAAAAACTATAATACAAAATTGTATAAAGTACTAATGGAGAAAACCTATGCATAGTACTTTTTGAGATAAAGCCCATTTTTGGGATCAGATAAATGGATTCCATCGTAATCCATTAGCTCATAGGCACCTTTTTAAAGTACATGTTTTATGATGTAAGGGTCATGCCACATAGGATTGAATTTGCCATGTCACATAGGATGTAAGGTTCATGCTCTTGATAATATAGCAAGACCAAGTCACCTTCAGTAAACATTTGAGGATTAACATTTTTTCAAAAATGTGCTTTAATACGTTTTTTATGGGCCTCGTTAGCCAAAGTGGCATCTCAATGAGTCTCATCTAAATGTGCTAAATATAGAAAATGTTCTTCCTCTGTAGAAGTAGCAGGAAGTAATTCGATAAATAGTTTTAAGGATGGAATTTCACATTAAGATGGTAACCTAACTTCGTTGAAAAGGTGTAAACTTGATAACTGTTTTTGTTGAGGTGCGATATGCCCATAATGTTGAAAAAATCATAAGATGCAAATTCCTTTTATGAATACCTATCATCCATTGAAGCATGGTAGTAAAAAGATTTTTCAAAACTTCTACTTGGCCATTGGCCTCGGGATAATAATGAGTTGAGTTATCATGGCATCAAACAAACTTGGCAGCTAGGTCTGACATCATAAATTTTCGAACATGGGTGCCATGGTCAGTGACAATGGCTTGAGAGACACTGAATCTAGAGATTACATGGTTGAACATGAATAAGGCTGTAGATTTTCTGTCGTTATTGAATGTAGGTGTTGTAACCCTAGAGACAACCCCTAGCTGAGTAGAGGTCAATGCCTAGGACATCTATTTAGATAACAATAGATTTAACTTGTTGTCACATTATGACAAGTCATAAGACTTGTCTACATGTAATGTTAGAGAAATTTTCTTGGGAGAAGACACTTCTCAAGATGGCCTCACTGAGAATGAAACTGATTCGTAGCTATAATGAAATTATAGAAAGAAAAAATGAAAAGTCCTAAACTAAAGGCTGCTTATTACAAAATCTTTTTTCCTCAAAATTTAGAGGAAAATGTGAAAGACTAAGAAATGAACTTGCAGAAAAGAGGAGTGCATATTAAGGCTATTTAGTTTAAGGTTACAGGTACTATAACTTTAGTAAATCTGTATGACAAAAACAACCAACAACTTCATTACTCATTTCCATAGAATAACGATATTAAATGATTTTCAAAGAACAAGAATGCATATCAGTTTCAAAAGGCTACTTAAAATCACCTTGAAAAGCTTTATTATTTTCCAAGAAATGATGAAAACGTTACATAGAAAATTATTGCCTTCTGAAGTAAAAGATCGAAACTCCAAATGGTTCTCTCGGGTTTCTTTTATAGTTACATTATAATGGTGTTAGTTATAAAAAAAGTGTTAACTATCACAAAACTGCTAAACTACTTTAGTCCTATTCGATCCTTTTGAGGACTTGAACTTTTACAAAATTAAGAACCAACATTGTGTAATTATTACAAAAACACCATTTCAAAATTTGATAAAATAAATCCAGGTGGCTATCTTTCACTGAATGACTTGTGATTCTTGTGCATGCTCGCTTATTGAAGATCCAACTTCTGTTGCTACTACTATTGGAGACATCCATATTGTGCATTTATTCCATACAATGACATATGAACTTGGACATTTAATGAACCTTGGATGGGCCATTCTGAAATTAGTGATTCTACTATAAGATGGGCTTTTTGTAAAAAGGGTTTTTAACCAACCAAAGTAGCTTAAAGTCCCTGTGAAGATAATTGACAATGGTTGCCCCTTTGAGAACTATTGTTTTCTCATGAGAGGAGTCAATTTTTCTTTTAGCTTCCACCAACAAAGTTTCATAAGTTTCCCAGGGAATCAAATTTCCCTATTGGTCCCAGCAAGAGGGAAATATTGCCCTCAATCTCTTATCAAAATTTGTATTAAACTTCAGAACAAATTTTCTAATTTCACCAAGTTTAGCCTTTGTTGTTTTTTTGTACAAGTTTTTCTACACCATCTTATTGATCTCTAGTACCAATTTTGTTTTGCCTTCCACTTGCATATTGCTTAATTCTTGAGAAGATTTGGAATTAAGAAATTCGATCATCTTCTTTGTCAATTGAGCACGTTGTTGGTTTTTCTCTTTATGAGACATGCCCCTGACAATCATTTTTCTTTTGCCATTATCAACATGATTTCTCAGATAGTGTTAGGTCCCCATAATACTAGTGATTACCCCATTACAATTGTAGTTGTATCCCTTATTAATATTGTTGTGCCCCTATTGTCCCCATATTGTTGTTACTATGCCCCATAAAATCTCTGTATTGTTATTTTTGTGCCCTTATATTATTATTGTTAGGTCGGTTGGGTTATATTGTGACTCCTTAGACTCCTATACATAGAAAGGAGGTTTTGTCATTTGAATCATCAAAGAATCATTCATTTGTGTAATGTAAAGGAGGCTGCCCCCTCGAAGAGGCTGAATTCTAAGGCGTCGATCTATCTTTTCTATCTTTTTGTGAGCTGGCTTCATAACATTTGGTATCAGAGCTTTGGATTCTAGGGTTTCGCTGCTCCAAATAGGTCATCATGACATTTTCACTATAACTTTTTCTGCGACGTTTCAAAAAAAAAAAAAAAAAACCATTTGAGACGAAATAGCACTGAACCTCGAGTCCGAATTTCAGAGCTTTTCACGCTATATTTGCGGAGAGGAAGTTGGCCTTTTGTAGACTCTTGAATTACTTTCCAAACAGGTGACTTGGGGAAAATCGTCATAACTTTCTCTCTGAGCATCGGATTGAAATTTCGTAAGAAGGTACGGAAAGAGGACGGACTGTAGTTTCTTGTATATATTTTTCAGAGTTAAAGGTTGAAACAGGGACACGTGGCACGTCGTACAAGTTCACTCTACTGAACTAGTCTATAATCAGGTCACTGTGGGAGATTTGGCATAACTCTTCCTTGGATAATCCAATTGGGATCAGACTGGTGGCATTAGAAAGAGGACACAGAGGGCTACTGTAGGTCGCAATTTCAAAACTAGATGATCTGAAATTACAGAGATACATCAAAGGAAATATCGAGCTCCTACAAAGTGAAAAAAAGGTGTGTAGATTTTTTCAAATTTTTGTTTAAGCTTGGTTTGAAAATTATTTTTAAGGAATTCAAAGGGCATAGTAGAGCATTATTATCGGTAACTGATGCCCCGAGGAAAGAAAATGCAAACACCTAGTAAGCAACCTGAAAGCTCTAGCATGACTCATGAAGAAGAGGAAGAAATGCTACATGATATA
>APFE030599318.1:81356-93683 GCA_000404065.3 Pinus taeda
AATCATCAAAGAATCATTCATTTGTGTAATGTAAAGGAGGTTGCCCCCTCGAAGAGGCTAAATTCTAAGGCGTTGATCTATCTTTTCTATCTTTTTGTGAGCTGGTTTCATAACAGATAGCTTTCACTTACTGAATAATACCATTCCATATTATCTCTCCAGCCTGTATAAGTGACATATTGCCTTTTACTTTTTCCCTCAATTCCTTAATTTCATTGCAAGATGTCTGATAATCCTTTTGATATTTTGATGCATTATTCTTTTCCATAGTCAACCATTTTTATTTAATCTTCAAGAGTTCCTGTGTGTCCTCCAAGTTCTTTTGCATCTTTTTCATTTCATTTTCTCAAATTTTCAGTTCTATCATAACTCTAGTCAATTTGTCAACTAGATCCTTTGAATCTGGTTATACTAGGATGGTGCAGACATGAGTATCCATTTTCTAATGTAAGCTATGATTCATTTCTTTTAAGGAAGACACTTCATTGTTTCTTTCCAGCAGCTCTCTCGTCAATATCTCATTTTCTTTCTCCACTTGGGCCACATCTAGGGGCATGACATGCTCTACAACAGGAAATTTCAACTTTTTCCTAAGCTCTTGGATTTTTGTCTCTGCTCCTTGTAAGAGATTTTATACAACATACATATGTTCGAGATTAATGACGATTTTGACAATTAACTTTTTAACTCTTCATTATGAGTAAGCAAGGCTATGGAATTTATTTTTTCTAGCTTTAACTGATTCATAACTTTTCCCAATAGAGTTTATGTCTTATTTGCTGGCTGGGATGCTTTACTTAAATCATTGTAAATCAATTATCTAGTTTTCCTGTGAAAGTTGATTTTATTAGGCAATGGAATCTCCCTTGTATCCATAGTTAGTTTTGTAGTCTTGAAACCTGCTAATGAAGAAAAAGTTAAAGTAAATGGGCAAGCAAAAAGATAATTTAAGTTGATGTCTTTCTAAATCCATGACTGACAATAATTTGGTATGATACTCAAAAATTGACTGAGCTTCTAGCTGGGACATAACATTTTATTTTATTTTATTGTTATTCTCTTCGATTTGGATATACATCTCTTTTAGAACTGAAACAAATATTTGTAAGGATTCTTCTGGGATAGGGGAAGAAGGTGTGCATATCACTTCTCACAATTGCAATTGAAAACTAGATACAATATATGAACTTCCAACAAGAGGCTCAGACTCTTCCTCTTTTTCATGCAATTTCGACTTCTTAAAGATGTGTCTTGTTTCCTCATCTAAAAAAATTATCTATTCAAATGCCATCTTCAAGCCTTTTTCAATAGGATGGGGAGTTTCAATCTCCATTCGCCTTCCTTTTTCATATTTACCACCGTTGGCCAATTTTTCAATATATGGTCTGGAATCATGTGTGTAGGGAGCATAAGAATTCTCTACCCTTCTATTTGAAATGATATGGTGAGCGTCATAAGGCCATTTTACCCCTTGCTGGAGTTGCATATCTTGAAGTATTCTCTCAACGTCTTCCATAGCCTGTCTAATATTTACAATTAAAGGCCCAACAATCTTGGGCAACTTGAATAAATGACCTTTCTTTGCTGGTGGAAAATTAATCTAATACACATTCAGACTTTGTCTAATGAATTCCAGAGCAAACAATCTCATTGGTAAAAAAGAAGGAAGCTTGTAAGGGGAAACCTCTACTCCATACAGTATAATCTCAACATGATCTTCGAATTGAAACCAATCTCCAACTTTGATATCTTTTCTAAGTTGTAAGAAGGCTTGAGCTTTTCGTAAGAGACACGGAGGCAAAAAACTGTTTATGATGGAAAAAATGAATGACATGAAAGAGGCAGTGAAATATTTAAGACCTTCATAATTTGGGAGTCTTCTCATAGTATTAGTCTAGTTTACTACTAAATGTTTCCTCTTATGAACATCCATTATGTTAAGGTATAAGTGCATAAATTTTTCCACATGAACATAAAGGAAAAAATAAAACACCAGTGATGGAAACCTAAAACAACCAGTAAGATTTAAGTTTGACAACTGAGAGTTTATCAACCTATTGTATTGTTCAACAACCCCCATTTTAATATATTATAAATTTCTTATGAAAAGTATTATATTAAAATAGGGATCCTTATCTTTTTTTTAATAAAACATTTTTTTTTAAATTCTTTTAGTTTTTAAAAAAGCCTTTGATTTTATTTTCTTTAAAAAAATAAAAATAAAAAATAAAATAGAAAATCAACACAAAATTGTTAATAAAACCCCATAACCAAAGTTTAATACTTAGGCTTTTTAATTAAAACCCAAGTATTAAACCTTGGTTATCGAAATCATTTCCAAAATTTAAAACCATACAATAAAACCCACGACCTATACAAAATATAATTGTAATAAGAAACGGACCAGTTGACATTATTAATTGAAAAACATAAAAATTCGCGTTTGAAACATACATAGGCCTTTACCCCCATGGCTCATTGCAATGAGAATTGCGATCACCCAGACTCAAACATAGATTTAATCCGCTATATAAAATATCACTTCTGTAAGGACTATTGAAACAAATCTCATGGCCCCTTCCTTTAGCAATTGCGATTAGCTGGACCCGATGGGTTATACACTCCAGTTCATAAATTCCCTGCATCTGCACAATCGCAAAAGCGAAAGGTTAAGCACTCCCCTCCCATCCTTCTAGACCCACCATGATTATAAAATGCAGTTAAATTAATATCGCATCTGCAATTACAAAGGGTCATGCCTCCCAGCCCATAACAAATGCAATTGTGGTCTGACATCAGCAGTGACATGAGATCCACGTCAACTAGTGACATCGGCCCCACGTCATTTCCACATCACTTACACGTCACCTCCACGTCACCTTTCCGCTTGGATCTGCAACATCATAGTGACGTCACCATGACGTCATCCCTTATGTCATCCCACAGATTGCAAATCGCAAGTCTTTTGGGACTATTGGTACCCAACTGCTCTATTGTTGCAATTGTGATATCACAATCGCAAGATCCAAGGCTCACACACCATTTCCACCTTTGTTCATTAATTCCATTGATATGATTCAGATTTTCGTCTATTTTGATAGGGATTCTCCCATCCTCGAGATATGACACTAATTCATCCCCTCCGGTCTAAAAGCGATTACGATATGATTTCAGAAGGCCCCCTTTGGATTTTGATTGGAGTACTCTATGTTTTAGATATGATTGTGATTGTAGTTCAATCTTGCTCCAAGCGATTGCAATTATTCTTGGTTCTGCCCCCGATTCTCAAGTGATTGCGATTTGGATTTTGGTTATTGCATTAAAACGCTCTCCTTTTTTATTATAGCTTCCCAGTTGCAAAACGATTGCGATTTAATCAAAATGGACCGCCTATTTTTATTCAATTTTATATGAAAATACAATCTCAATTCACGATTTACTTATCCATGGCTTATCCTTTCATGTATAAACATAGCTCAACAACGAGTACAAGATGGTTGCATAGAGAAAGAGGCAGATTGGTTCCATAGAATCTGCAAAAAGCGAGGATATTTAGATCAATCTTCAAGGATAATAAGCCAGAAATGGCATTTTATAAATTATCTTTATAGAACTATTTTTATTTTTCATAAATATCAGGTTCTGAGATAAAAAGGTCTATTAAATCCTCATTTTCTTCTTCTTCTCTAAAATTAAAGGCTTTATTAATACTTAAAATAGGTAGAGTTTCTTCCTGTTGATCATCAGGCCATGATAGTAAAGAAGGTGATTGAGCTGAGGATAGAGTGTGATATGTTTCCTTTCATCTCCATGTGCTATGATCATGCTTCTTGATTTGCATCCAATGAAGGCATCTGTTGTGGCTAACCATGGTCTCCCAAGAATTAAAAGATGGCCTCTTAGATTAGTTTTTGGTTGCGAGATTAGAAAGTCTACAAGGTATTCCCATGAATCCAACGAAACAATGATGTCTTCAAGTATTCCTTCCGTACAACTTTAGATATATCTGCTAGTTCTGAAATTGTAGTAGGAGGTCAGATATTTGACAGTTTTAAATACTTCATAGTTTCTATTGTCATGACATTTATAACAACTCCTAGATCAATTAAAGTTTTAGGAACTGAAAATTTATTGATTGAAATGGTAACCATAGGTATCCCTGAATCAATATATTTTTCAATTGTTGTTTTTGTAGACATGATACTAGCTAGTTTGCCAATGACCTGGATTCTGAGTGGATCTCTTTTCTTTCTGCCAGTTTTCTTACTGTATAATTTTTTTTATTGTTTTTATATAAATTGGAATATCTTTGATAGCTTGCAACAAAGGAATTTTGACATGAAATTTTTTTAATTCATCTATGATATCAAATTCAGGAAGAGAAATTGAAGTTTTCTAATCAACTAACCTTTCTGGGAAAGGTGGTGTTTGAGTCATAATAGTTTTGCTTTTCTGAATTTGATTCGTTGGGTTAGACTTTTCATATTGTTCTCCTTCTTCAATTTGTTCTTCTATGATTGGTGGAGAATATTTTTGTAGAACTTTTCCTGACCTTAAGTGGACATCTTGAATAGGAAGAATAGAATATGTAGGAAATAATGTTGTTTCATCCATATTATAGGCTAGCCTCTCCACTCTGTTACTTGGATTTGCTACTCAATGAGTTGGTAATTGAGTTGGTCTCGGTGGTGGCTAGTTAGAAGGCAGTTGAAGTTGCTGAGGTTGAGTTAGTGTAGGCATTGATTATTGTGTGAATGGATTTGATTGAGGGGATTGCTGGAATTGTTGATATGGAAATTATTGTTGAGGATATCACTATTGATATGATTGTTGGGGATAGGATTGATATTGTTGAGGGTAAAATTGTTGGGGAGGTTGAGCTCCATAAGCATATCCTTGCCAACTTTGTGAAGGTTGGTTTTCGTCTTGCTGAGGAGGCCAAACCTGCCATGGCATAGGAGTATTCCATGAATTTTGATACTGAAAATTTTGGGGAATTTGTTGAGGAAATTGTTGAGATGTACCTGCAAAACGTGGTTGCGAAGCTCTTCTTGGTTCCATATAATAAAATCCTTGAGTTTCTTCTAATTGACCTGCTTGCAACTATTTTAATGTTGGACAATCGTCTGTAACATGATTTTCTGTGCAAAGTCCACAAACATGTATATTATCCAAAGGACATTCCCATAAAAGATGCTTCTTCCTACACTTAGGACAAAACATCGAGATTATTTGTTCTTCTTCTTTTGTTTCTTATTTGCTTTTAATACATCAACTTGTGTTCCTAAGGTGCTCAAAAGATCTGTTTTAAAGTTTTCTAACAAACTCCATATTTTTTCTCTTGTTACTCCCTTTGTTGCTGATTTAGAAGCTCTAGAAGTTGTCTCTTTTTCCTGTTTTGGCTCTACCTCTAGAGTACTTTTGACATAATTCAACAATTTCATCAAATGGTAAGTATGAAATATCTCCTTTACCAATCACATTGAGAATATCAAGATACTCGTCTCGTATTCCTTTGAGAAAAATTGTTCTAGTGGTATCAGGATCTATAAAATGTTGTTAGGATTTTGTAGGTTGTAAAGAAATCGTTCCAAATATTCTTCTAAACTCTCATCTTCTTGTTGAGACATTCTAAAAATATCTTCTTTTGAATCTCTAGGCCTACAATAGGCTAGATACTTCTTAAGAAAAAAATTCTTTATTTCTTCCCAAGAAGTAATAGAGTGTTCTCGTAATCCCATAAACCATTTTAATGCAGCTGCTTTAAGAGTAGCAGGAAAAAGACGAAGCTTATGTGTATCATCAGTAAAACCATAAGTTCTACATAAGATATCAAACTCAAACATGAATGAATCAGGATCTTTAGAAGACATTCCATAGAAATTTGGTACAAATGAAGGTGAATATTCTTCATTTTTACCTATTCTCCTAGAATTGCTCTAGTATCTACAATTGGAAATCCAAAAGTAGCTTCTTCATCATTTTCTATTTCTACATCTTGTCTTCTCTTATGATCATATTCTCTTTTGGCATCTTCTGCTCTTTTCCTTTCTGCTTCTCTTCTTGCATCTTCTTCTCTTCTTATTTACCATTCTTTTTGTTTCTTTTCATATTGTAACATTTGTTCTAGAGTGAGGATATTAGATCCTTGCCCTTCTTCTGCCATATCTTTTTCAACAGTTTGAAATGTTTCAGTAACAAATTGAGATTCAAATTGTTTTATTTGTTCAAAGATAGACTGATCTATTTGTTCAAGAATAGGTTGATCAATTGGTTTTCTTGTCTCTCTGTGTTTTCCTATGGAAGATGTTCCTATGTGTTTATATTTTCTCTTCACTTCATAAGCTAACAAAGTTTGCATTTCAACAAGAGTTAATCTTTGCCCTTAACGTTGTTTTTCCTCTAACTCTTCCAAAGTTGGTTTTCCAGCAATTGATGTAGTTAATTCAAATGGAGGTAGTCATGCTTCTACTAGTGATTTAGTAATTGGGGGGGGGTCTTGTTTTGTGTGTTTACCCTTTTCATCTCTTTGTCTAGGCATAAATGACCATAATGAAAAATCCCATTTATTTTTTATTTTTAAAGCTTCCTATTTTGATTAAATTTGAATATGCTTCCCCAACAATGACGCAAAAAATGTAAGGTCAATTTACTAAGTAAACTAACATATTTGTTTTACTTCTCAATCCGGGTTTGTAGACTTGGAAGCATGCCCAAAATATATGGATTTCAGGTGAAGTTAATTTGGGAAGGCAAGAATATAAGGTTAAAGGAAGGGCATATTACAAATATATTATAAGTTTTAAAAGACTAAAAAGTTTATGGTTCAATATGCAGCAAGCAAGAGAAGAGCCTCCTAACTTAGGAGGTCCTGGTTGTCCTTCCTCACAATACTGTCCCCAAGAAGAGAAACTAAAGAGCGGTGATTTGTAATGTGTAAATAGAAAGAGAAGGGGCTCCTAACTTAGGAGGTCCTAGTTGTCCTTTCTCACAATTCTACTCCAATAACATTACCATTGCATCAAATAAAACTGGAATTCGAGAAATAATACAGGAAATGCAAAAAGGATGATTTTAGCTATGATTCATAACTTGATAGAAAGAGAATTTAACTTAAATTCTTGTATGTCCTTTCATATGTAAATTTGACTTTAAACTAACATCATCCCAAAATCACACAAAAAGCATCACACATCTAAATAACTTAATCATAAATCTGAAACAAGAAATACTCAAATTAAAATTATGCTAATGTATTCAAAGTGTACTTAGCTTGGTATGGGGGCCATCCAACCTTGCCTTGTACACCTAAGGAACTCTCAGCTACAACTAACTTATGAAAATATCCACATCATGAACATCAACTTAGAACAATATAAATTATTCTTCAAATTATCAAAAGTCTCCAATAGTCTGAATACAAATTACATACATGAATGGTTCATAAACTCAGTTTAAATAAGGAAATTATCAACAAACTTAGCTAAAATTGCTCTAACAGTTTTTATCTATCCTAATCCATCCATCCAGGTCAAACTCATCAAGTCTGGTTCACAAAATTAGGGAAAATCCCAAAAAATAATATTTTGCCCCTTTTTTATAGGGATTTCTGAATGACAGGTCATGTTTGACCAGCGTTGATCGGGCCTACGTTTGCTCAATTTGACCGAACCAATAGGTGTTCATCCATCCGTGGTTCCCAAGCTTTCCAAATATGCGCTCAACTCTCGCCCAACTGTCCTACACATATGACTTTAACGGAGCTATTACGGGAATTCTTAGTGCAACCCAAATTTACTCTTAAAACCCAATTTTTACAAAAAATTGAAAACTTAATTTAGTTTCCTGAATATGCAAAATTAGAGTAAAATGAAGCATCTGTAAGTGAAATGGGATGGAATATGGTGTTAAATGGATGGGTTTAGGATAGGCAAAAATGACCAAAATTCAGGACCAACATATAGTTAACTTAGTTTTCTATACATAGTAGTTGACAAATATACAAAAATGAGGCTTATTAGTCAAGTAGATAGAAGCTAAAGTTTGTAGAAACATGTAACTAAAAGGGAGAAGAAAATAAATCATTGTTGGTAGATGTAGTTGTACCTAGAGTACCACAAAGGTAGATTTGCAAGTGTTGCTTGTTCAAGATTGTGTGGGGGAGGTGGCTCCCTACAATGAAGAATGGTAGTCTCCATGCACTCCATCCTTTCATCCATATCTTGATAGAGAATTTGCAACCACTCCATGCGAATAAGTAACTCATCCTTGTTCTCATTACACTCAAACACTACCTTGCCAAAGAGTTTCTTAATGTGTCAATAGAGTTCAATGGTGTGTAGTTATTGATTTTGTAGAGCCTGAGCAGTTCCAAGTCTCGCACCCATTTTGAAACCATAACCATAACATCTGAGTATGAGAGGTTCTCTCTATCCTTAATGACCTCTTGTTCCATATCCATAATATCTTGTTACGCCTCAACAAAGTAAATTAATAGTAACAAGTTGCTAAGGCATTGGCTCTAATGTGATCTTGAGAGCTACTAGAATCCCCATGATCCCTTTCTCCTTTGCAAAATTTGGCTCTTTGGCGTGGCATAGTGAAGAGCGAGAGAGAATGAACAAAATAGGTGGGGATGGAAAGATTCAAAAGATCGTGACGAGAGCAAGGGTAAAGGACAAATAACGAAAGAGAAGCACATGGAGAGTCTTTCAATATCCCAGGGTGATAAACAAGAAGATAGTATAAACAAAGCATATAGCGAGAAATACCATAACTAGGTTTATAGAGAGCCCCTCGGCTCAGCCTATAAAACAAATATTGTGCAAGATTGGAATGAAATAATGGATAAGCTAGTTGAGACCTTGCATTATATACACTATTATGGCTTTAGAAAGGAGAGGTGTCTTGTCAGGAGAGGCCCAAAATGGCATTGACTTTGTTTGAAGAGTAATTATGATCCTCAACAATGTAAGATCTAAGACGCCAATGACCCTGAATTTACTAAAATTTGAAATAATACCTTACAAAATGTGATGCCCCTCCAATTTGTGGTGGATTGCAAAGGGTGGGAAGAGGGAACTAGAGCAGGAGGCTCTGGTTCTTCCTCCAAACTAACATTGGCAAAAAAGCATGAAAGTGTTGTATTACACTGATAGTTTTGGAGCGTCTAATGTTTCATCATGTTGAAGATATAAAATGTGGCAAGTGCATGTGACCAATTGCCATCTTTAATTTTTGCTTCACAAATTTCCTTGGGGTGAGAACCACCATCAATGGCAATTCCCATCACAATTACCATACACATAAAACAATAAACTTCGTCGGTTTGCAGTTGCAACCAACTCATACTCACTTAAGGTATATTCAATGACATTTGTATCACATTCAATGGAGGGGGATCTCCCATGTTATCTCAATACGCTTCGCGAGGGTGCAACTGCATGCCCCTGCTCCTTTCCTCACGTGCCTTCCTATTCACTGCATACGAGATTTTTTATTTTTATTTTTATTTTTTATTTTTATTTTATTTTTATTTTTTTTATTTAGTTAAGTATAAAAGCGAGAGTATATTTCCTTACAAATTATTTGAAATGTAATAATTAGCTTATATTCTTGAATAATAGTCATCATAACTACAATCTTATTCTTCTTTATTTTCTTTTGCAAATTTAGTAATCCTTTCATTAATCACATAATTAGAGATACATTTTCACTAGGATTCTTATTGTCGTGGTCTGCCACTATGGAAACCACACTAAAGACAAAGTAGGAGATCTCGAGTCCAAAAAGAGTATAAAAACAACATACAAAGATAAAGTTCATAGCAACTATGTTGGCTACCCATTGTGAAAGGCCAATCTGATTGCCAAAAAATACTACAAACTATCCTAATTGTCTTGATAATAAAGCAACTAATAACAAAACATGCATAACTATTTGAATAAATAAAAAAGTAGAGAGCATCCATAGGATGCATAGCAAGAGTGTAAGTCAGTGAAACAATATCAAGACAAGGTAAAAGCCTCTATAGGAGTTTGGTTTATAGGGTTGTCCAAAGGTCCCCTATCACCAGCCAAAGTTATTCCTATGCGGACCAACCATTCATTTATATCACTATGTTCTATTTGTATCTTGTCCAACTGTAACATAATCTCCTGCTTGACTTTGTTTCTCTCAAGGAGAACCTTAACAAGCACTGATTTTATGTGCTAATATAGGTCAATGGTGTATAAGTATTGATTTTGTTGTTGCAGGCGTACCCTATATCTGGCACCCAGTTTGTCAGGGATGATAAAATGTCAATGTTTGTGTGTTGAGCACAATCAATTATCAAACTACCAAAATTGTCATGACTAATGAAATCCCTTAACGACGAGCATAGTGTCACGTCATGGAAGTTGAAGCGGGGAGGAAGTTGGACCAAGGAGAAGCTACGAGAGAAGAGGCACAAGACTAACAAAATGGCGATAGATAACAAACCAAAGAGGTGAGAGGTTTGAACGATGGAGTAGTCGGCAAAATCGGGAAAGAGAAGAACTATGATGCCACAAAAGGAGTCCCTCTGAAATAAGGAACTACCAAAAGACCATATAATAAGGAAAATGACCAAAAACACTCCCCTAAGGCTCTGCAAATTCTTGATAAAATATAAACTTGTGACAATAATGAGAACCAAAAACCCAATGGGAAATAGAGAGAGTTGGGTTGAAGTAGCATGCAACCAATAAAATGGATAAGTAAACCTCAAGGAAATGTCAACTAGAATATCTAACAAGTACCTTATCCAAGCAGATTTAGGCAACCAATACCAGGACGCTTGCCATGTTCATGCTTCGATTCATCACAATGTTGAATTGAATTAACACCACTAAGGGGGAAGCCAGACCAGGAGGACCTGAACCTTTCCCTAGTGTGTAAAAGGAAGCAACATGGAGCCTTATAGGGATAAGTAACAAGGGATTGAGCATAGTCGAGATCAAATTGTTAATTTCTAAGCACCAATTGCTAAGGTGGTCATCCAACTCCATAAAAATCCACACACCATCTAGAAGTTTCCTATATGCACCATCCCGATGTTGAAAAATGCAACAAGAAATTATCAATTTGATTTTGCCTTTATTAAATTGAGAAAATTCGAATTTCCACAACAGCAGACAACTTGGATGCAATTAACTTGTGTGACATGGCTTATGTCACCTAGTTTGCTAAATAAATCTTAGTTGGACGAGTTAGAGTTCAGTTAAGCATGTGTGATTGCTAATTTGTAGCAATCAAGGTCAGTTATTTCAAGTTGTTTTCAATTAAATTAGTTCTGATTGTTGAAGGAACTAGTGGAAGGTTAGTTGTGCAGTGAGACTTAAGTCTAACTCAGTGGTCATCTAGTTAACTGATTAATCAACCCAAAATAGCTAGTGCATGCAGAGAATTCGAGTTCCCTAGCTGTGGTGGAGATTCCAAGTCAATGTGACATTAGTTGTAAACTAGTCTTGAGTGTACAGGTGTTACATGCAGTCATATGATCAACCTTGGGAATTGAGTAATCCTAAATTCCTAAATAATAGGGGCCTAATTTCTCAGGAATTCCGCAAAGAAATAGGGGCTCAAGCAGAGGCATAAATTGACTAAGTCTAGGTCAGAGCTTCTCAATGAGTAGAGATATAGGTTATTCGCTTACATGTTGTGTTCAGTTGAGAAAAGTAATTGTAATACATCTCTATTCATTAGATTAATGCAAGAATGCATTGGGGTTTTTAGCAGATTGTTTTTCCCAAGGAAAATACTATGTGCATGTGTGTTATTTCTTATTGCATGTCTAAATTTTTTGCTCTAAATTGTGAATTAACTTCCGCAGAGCAGTAGAGTAGGTTTGTGTGTTGTGATTTTGATTAAAACTTCATGAGCAGTTGCAAATATACACCATAATTTCTACATAGTATCAGAGCAGGAATTTCAAAGTTGTTTCTCAGGAGGTTCGAATTTGCAACTTCAGTGTAGCAGGATCTCTTCAAAGTTGGGGGAATGACCTTCAATGTGGATCATCTTATTAATGGTAGTTGATGCTTTTCTTGGATCCCTCTCATCGAGAGTTGTAGGATTGATCTAAAGATCATCTGATTCCGATAAGGATTCATGGAGATATGAATTTATTTGTGTTATGGGACAATTCGTCAAGGTTGGCAAGTGTTGGGTCCCTATAATACTAGTGATTACCCCATTACTATGGTAGTTGTACCCCTTATTAATATCGTTGTGCCCCTAGTGCCCCCATATTGTTATTACTGTGCCCCATAGAATCCCTCTATTATTATTTTTGTGGCTTTATAT
>APFE030599318.1:97510-113521 GCA_000404065.3 Pinus taeda
GAATAATCATTTTATTAATTATATGGTCTGCCTGCAAGTGCACCTGCGAAGGCAACACCATTGCAAATCCTTTAAATTTCAATACAATTAGGCGTAAAATTTCCTGCCTAAGATTTGTAAACTTGTCGAGATCTGCATAATTAACAGACAATGATATGACATCAAGAAGCATATTTATCCCAGTAAAACCAACTTCTTCAAAACCCACTATAAGAGAATCCATCAACACATTTGGACAGTGGAATTCCATCAGAAGAAAACTAAGCCATAGAATATATTCAAGAGACGATCTCAGTTATAAGAATAGGAGGATAGCCACAAGATAAAATTTCCCTGAGATGAATGCTCTCCACAATAATGCACTAACTTAAAATTCAGAAAAAAGATATCCACTTAAAACCTGAACCATAAGTCAAATGACAACTCGAGCGCTTATCCTTTCAACAATTAGCCAATGATTCTTTTATGCAATGTGACAAGAATACTCAATGCCCTTAACTTTTCAAGACATGCCAAACACGACAAATGCTTTGCCTAGGTGCTCAAGATAATAGTGATAATATAAAATGCAAGCAATGCTTCTTATTCAAGTAAGAAAATCCCAATGATCATTCAACTTAGGAGATGTCTAACATAATCAAGAAGACCTTCAAATCTCCTAAGTGCCAAAATAAAATAATGTGTTAGAATTATACCAAACTTGTCCAACAATATATCTCTTATTTGATGCAAACAATGATTGCTCAGCAAGCATATAAATTCTCTTATATAGCTAGGAACCTTCAAGATATACTACTACCACACCACTTGATACTTTTACAGATTTGAAGCACCTGGGTAACCGTATCTTTCTTCAAGTTCACCAAACAAATCAATTATGAGCCAACCAATATCAAAGAAACGCAATTTTTATCATTATACACTCATGCCCCAGTCAAAAGTTTAATGACAATTATCAGGATAATTTTCTGATTACCTCTAGTTATTCATACTTGTGAAAATTCCATCGAAAGCAAGGCATTAGAACTACGTAGCTTAATGAATTGAGTATACACAAAAGTATAGTGTTAGAAAAGGTTGCCCAATTACATATCTAGCTTGGGTTAAGTATCATGTTGCATAATTTGAAATGTTAGACTTTTGATTTCATTGTTGGGTCCCTATAATACTAATGATTACCCCATTACTATTGTAGTTATACCCCTTATTAATATTGTTGTGCCCCTATTGCCCCCATATTGTTATTACTGTGCCCCATAGAATCCCTCTATTGTTATTTTTGTGGCTTTATATATTATTGTTAGGTCGGCTGGTTTATATTGTGACTCCTTAGACTCCTATATATAGAAAGGAGGTTTTGTCATTTGAATCATCCAAGAATTGTTCATTTATGTAATGTAAAGGAGTTGCCCCCTCGAAGAGGCTGAATTCTAAGGCGTTGATCTATCTTTTCTATCTTTTTTTGAGCTGGTTTCATAACAGCAAGCAACCAAATAAACCCCTCATGTGCTCCACGTTTTTGTATAAATAAAGGTGCCTTGAATCATTTGAGAACACAACTCTCATGATCTCCCTCTCTCCATTTGTTTTGGGTTTTTCTTCTCTCAAGGAATATGCAATGGAGAGGGTCATCTAAAAGAGCCCTAGATGCAGTCATCTAGGAGAGCCCTAGCCACAGTTCTGTAGGAGATTTGGCCGCAAATGTAAGAAGCCCTAGCTGCAGTCAATAGGAGTTCTAATGCACAACGAAGGAAGTCTTAATCCGCAGCAAAGGGAAGGCTCTAATCCACAACAAAGGGAGCCCTAATCCGCAGCAAAGGGAAGGCTCTAATCCACAACAAAGGGAGTCCTAATCTGCAACAAAGGGAAGGCTCTAATCTGCAGCAAAGGGAGCTCTATCCGCAGCAAAGGGAAGGCTCTCACTATAACAAAACAAACAATTTGCGCCAGATTTAGCACCATATTTTAGTGCATTTTTTTCTCAATTGGCATGAGTAGCCTGGCGCTAAATATGGCTCTATTGTACAATTTTTAAAGTGTCCTTTATTGCACTTTGCATCATATTTTGCACCAAGGTTAGCATTTGGTTTTTCAACAGGTTTTACTTCTAGTTTTGTGCCATTTTTTGCTTCTAGTTTTGTGCCATTCTTTGCTTCTTGTTTTGTGTCGTAATTTGCATCGAGTTTTACACCATCTTTTGCATCTGAGTTAGTGCTTTTTTTTCCATCCATTTTGTGCCAATTTTTGCATCTAGTCTTGTGCCATTTTTTGCTTCTAATTTTGTAATTATTTTTACATCTATTTTTGGGCTAGTTTTTCTGCCTTTTTTTACACCATTTTTTGCATCCACTTTTTCATTTTATTTGTCTCTCTTTTTTGCATCCTATTTTGCACCATATTTTCCATCTAATTTTGCATCATTTGTTGCATCCAATTTAGCATCATTTTTAACACCATTTCTTTCATCCAATTTAGCATCATTTTTAACACCATTTATTTCATTCTTTTGAGCATCTAAATTTGCATCCTATGTTGAGCCATGTGTTGCATCCACCTTTGCATCTCATTTTGTGTCTAATGTTACGTTCTATTTTGGGCCATTTTTTCGTCTACTTTTGCATTTTTTTTTGCACCAAGTTTCGAATCATTTGTTGCACCTCATTTTGCATTCAATGTTGCATCTCAGTTTGCATTCAAATTTGAACCATTTTTATGCCCATTTTTGCACCACTTTTTCTACTTTTGTGTCCAATTTTGCACCATTTTTTATGTCCAATTTTGCATCCTTTTTGGTGCCTAAATTTGCATAATTTTTGGCATCCAAATTTGCACCCTTTTTTCTGCCACATTTTGTGTCCACATTTGCATCTCATTTTTTACGTAGATTTTAGTTTAAATTTTCATCTAGTTATGCATAATTTTTGGTATCATTGGTTTCACCCTTTTTTAGTCCCATTTACATCTTGTTTTGTGTATTTTCTTACATCCTTTTTGCATCCTAATTTTACACCATTCTTTGCATCCTCATTTTTGTGTGTATTTTTGCATCCTTGTTTGCACCCAATTTGGTATCCTTTTGTATGCCCTATTTTGTTCCCTTCTTTGTGTCTAGTGTTGCACCCTTTTTAAATTCTACTTTAAAACCCTTTTTTGTGTCATTGTTTGCATATTGTTTTGATGGCTAGTTTAACATCCAATTCTACTCCCATTTTTGCATCCATGGTTACATCCAATATTGGCTTCTTGTTTAGAGTTTTACTTTTATTTCCATTTATGACCCTTTTTATGGATTCATTTTACTAATTTCAATTACATAGTGAAATATATTACAGTTTCTAAATATCATTTTTCTGTAGGATTTAATGCATGGTTAGATGAACATAAAACCCTCTAAGTTTATCCTGGAAACCTAGGACAGGTTGATTAAGAGAAAGGTTGTTCAAAGGCTCATGATTATTAGTAGATCAAGATGTAGAGTATAGATTAAGAAAAAGAGAAGGAATTTGTGTGAGTCCTCGCATGCAGGTCTTGTTGGAGTTTTTAGTGTAGCTAGGAAGCGCTCCTAGTTAGCTCCAAAGCTTGGTCCTACACATAAGAGAGAGAACAAAGCACCCTTCACAACATAATATCCTTATAAGCAAAACTATAAACATAAATATTACTGAATAAATAAATATAAACAAAAATCCCATACATTCATTAGTTAAATAGAATAAGTAAAGGATGAATATCAGCATATGGAATGAAGAAAAACTTATCTATATTAATAAAGGAGTTGGAGGAAAGTTACAACCATCAGATGCAGTTGCAGTAGCACCTCCCCCAACTCCTAGCTCCAAAACTCTCCCTATCAAGATAGATCTCAACAGCATGACAACACAAGAATTCCCATCCTTTTCTCAATGGCCAAACCTCCAATATATAGGAAAGTGAAGGCTATGAATATTTCCCAAATTCCTCATTAGTTCAATTTGGGCAAAATATTTTGGGTGAATAATGTTTCCTCATATAAAAATGGCCTTTTCCACTTTTTAGATGCTTTTGTGCTTAGGAAAAATCTTCCCCGTGCTTTATGGCTCTTTCCCACTTTTGTATGCTTTCATTTTTAGGAAAAAGTTAAAGATGAGGATAAAGATATCACATTCCACCATATGAATTTCCGAAAGTGAACAAGAGTGTCAAATTCTAGTTAACTCGAGATTTTTTCCTTGTGACTTAATGAGAATTTTGGTAACAAAATTTAGATGAAGGGGACAACTTTTTATAGACTAGGATAACGTGGTCCTCATGGCACATAACTTGTATCATAGTCTTATATAGTCTAGGAGAAAGGGGTATTTCAACCAAAAACATAGCATTCTCCTCCAAGATGATGAGGAGGCATTTTCATGTATAACACATTTAAGAAGAAATCACAATTAAAATTGAGACTTAATATTTGTAAACAAATTTAAGGGTAATTGACAACATTCATCAAAAAGATAGTAGTATCCTCATATATAACAATTCTCCATCAAAAAATCATTGACAATTTTCAATATACATATATCTCTACTAAATCAACACTTATCGCAAATATCATTATTCCAAGGTAAATTCACAACATTACATCCAAAATAGTAATATCATCATACATAATGATTCTCCATAAAAAAGCTTTGACAGTTTTCAACACATATATAAAGTAACAAGATAATACTAATAATATCCTCATCATATTTAATCAAATCAACTAATATTCAAATGTGTGATTATCAAATCAAAATATTTCGTGAACACCATTATTCTAAGGTAAATTCACAATGTCCATAAAAGATAGTAATATTATCATACATAATAATTCTCCATCCAAATAATGTTGAAAAGTTTCAATATATACATAAAAGAACAAGATAAAAATGATAATATCATCATCATATTTAATCAAATCAACTAAAAGTCAATGTATGATTACAAAATAAAAATGTTTCATAAATATCATTATTCTAAGGTAAATTCACAACATCCATAAAAAAAATAGGAATCTCATCATATACAATAATTCTTCCTAGAAAATGTAAACAATTTTCAACATATTCATAAGGTAACAAGATAGTACTGATAGTATCATAATCATTATTCGAATCAACTAAAATTCAGATGTATGATTACCATATTAAGACATCCTAACTAAATATAAAAAATAACGAATGACTAGCTAGCACCACGAAAATCATAGTCAAGATCATCCTCATGATCATCATCTTGACCATCCTGATAATATCATCCACATAATCATCACAAATGCCATCGTCGTCCTCATCATCATCATCTCTGATATATGATGTAATATAAACATAGTCTGTATCATCATCTTCGTGGTCATTACATGTAGTGTCCTGGAAAAAAAATCATTATTACCTATTAGTACTAAATCTATAACACAATGCATATTTTTATTACAATGCCAACCATAAAATTAGGTAGGATATAATAACATTTAATAGTACTAAAAAATAAAATGAAAATATGGTTTAAGATATACTAGAGATCCAACTAAGATTACACTTGTAATTCACATTAAGTAGTAGAAGCATTTATTAATGCATATGAAGTAGGTACACATTTGTTCTTCATATTATATTGTGAATGTTTCTTATGATGTCCATGCACGATTGGTAAATTAAGAGTTACTGGAAGCTATATTTCGAATTACAATTGTAATTCAGGTTAGAAATAGAAGAAATTTTAACAAAAAAAGAATGTCACATGGAAAAATAAATTGTTTTTAATGAAAAATAAGTCACATACAATATGAATGCCACATGAAATATTGAGTTGTTTTAATGCATGTACTTTACTCTATGATAAAATGGATCCTAATGTTCATTCAAGAACAAATGCTCACAAATATTACTTCATTTTATCCATTATTCCTAGTGACGACAATGATTCCATTCAAATTCCTTCGAACTCCCTAAATATAATGTAAAAGAGAAAACTCCATGACCACGACCACGACTGCAATCCCCTCCCTTGCCTAGTGCAACATCAGAGACAATGAAATTGGAGTTATGACCATGATATCAACCCCTCCCTTGCCTCATGTCCACCATCAGAGGCATTGAACTTGGAATTAAGAGTACTCATGTTTTCTTTGCTCTAATTAATCTCCAAGGAATCAAAACTTGATCAATATATCAAGGACTCCATCAAGGAATATATATATCACAGGCAAAGCTCAATAGCCTTTGCCAAAAGAGTGTGAAATAGCATTGTTTTATGAATAACTCGAGTGAGTGGAATGACTGGTGGGAAACATTTACTAGGGAAAGGAAGATTTTTGGCCTGTCCTTATTTCTATTATTATTTTTGCTTCTTCGAATGGAGGGAAGTGTTTAAAAAAAGTTCTGAAAATTATTTTAAATATATATATTTGCTTATGTTTTAGTTTTTTTTTTATAATATATTTAGTTTCAGTATTTTTTTTTTTTTAAAAAATATATTTAGTTTTTGGTATTTTTTTATAACAAAAATTATATTTTGTTTTTTTTAAATGGATTTTAAACATTCCATTCATGCTAAATTTTGTGATTTTATGACAGAAGTTTAAATTATATATAAAAAAAGGTAACTTAATTTGTGTCATTGAGGTGGGTATTATACATCTCTTCCTTGCTAAGTTATAGGATGTGCTTGGGTTTTCTTAATGCAATAAAATTAATTTCGCTCTTCATTATATCTCGAGATGTTCAACTTGCACCTAATAAAACAATTAATTTAAAATAGGGTTTCCTCTGTCCTTTTTAGATCTTTGTCTCCATTAATCTTGGTATTAATAGATTAATTGTCTTATGGTGGCCTTGAGTGGTCACTCCCATTAGTTGCATGCATTTTAGTTTTCTATTAACGACAATTCTTAGGCTTGATAACATGTTATTTAAATTATGAAATTGTGTTATTGTCCATATTATTGTTAAATAATAATATTAACTATGTTGGTTTTGAGCATGGTTTAGCAAAAAGTTCCCAAAAGGTTTATAGATTGTATTTTATAATGTAATGATTCATTGCTTGATGAAATTGTTTTGGATATTTTTTTTTTAATGATTCATTGATTGATGAAATTGTTATGGGTAATTTTTTTAGTATATTAACTTGTATATGATAAAGTCATGAGTCTCCTCTTTTTGAGATTTTCATTGGTTAATTTCCTTAAGGCCATCAAGTTCACCATTCAGTCCCAGGTTAAGGAAATATAAGAGTCATGAAGTGGCATTGTCCAAGCACTTAAATCTTGAAACATGTTTTTTTAGTCATATTATACTTCCTTTCTATGTAAATCTCCATGAAAATAGTCTCATGGAACATGAGGGGCCTCAATAGTAAAGGAAAAGAAAGACTCATAAAAGAAAAATGGTATGAAAAGCACCCATCAATAATGTTGATATAAGAAATAAAAATATTAAGTGAGGTTCTACCTCATATAATTAGAAAATAGAGGGGGAAGTGCCAAGTAGTAGTGATTAATGCTTATAGATACGTGGGTGTAATGACTATTATTTGGAATGATTAGGACATCAAGGTTACCGATATATTTACCTCTTTTCACATTATGACAATACAATTTTAGTTAATTGACATCGAGGACTACTACCATGTATCCAATGTATATGACTCCAATATCTCAAATGGAAAACCTTTATTTCTCAATTCTATTTCCAACACAAGTAATTTATACTCCCCATCTCCATGGATTATTGGGAGTGACTTCAATATTATCAAGTGTCTCGAGGAAAAGAAAGGATGAATCACAATGTTTACCAAGAGATTTTGTAAGCTATACCATCAAAAGCCCTAAAGTAGTCTCCATTAAATTTCTCAAGCAATGTGTCTCCAACCCACATACGTGGATCAATGAGATGCAATACATGTGTGTGTGGTGACTAACTTAATACATTGATCTAATAACTCCACAAACTTAAGTATTTCACTCAGTCACATAAATTGACCATAATGTGACATAAGTAAACCAAGAGTAGACATGAAACCCTTAGGAAAAAAATTCCCTAGGTCCTCAATTAGGTGCTTAAATGATGAAGTGAAAATGTGAGGGGAAAAGAGGACTTCATGATTAAACCATCACAAACATGTGATAAAGTGTGACTAGGAGTGTATATATTCATATGTTTTCCAAAGAGGGAGTGAATACATGAGTTACCATTCATTGGGCCTTATTTTTCTTTCTTTTGCCTTTTCTTATATATAAAATTTAGGGAATAAGGTTTTCATAAGTTTGGCACAACTTATAGATATAACATTTACATGAATTTTCACTTCAAACTTAGAGTTTAGACTTAGGTAAATCATTATAGTGTATATTTAATGATTTTGGCTTTCACTTTTTTATTTTCTTTCATCACAAATGAAAAAAGGGGAAATATTTTGCTACAAATCTATGAATGCTTAATTATAAAGGAATGATGCAATTAAAACAAATTAATGATGTTCTTCTCTATGAAAATAATGGGTATTCTTGAGGAAAGCTTATGCTTGTGGATGTCTCCTCCCTGGTTGAGAGGGAGTGAGGGTGGACACCATATTATCTATGTGTCATGTACTATGGCTAGGACTAACCATTGTAAGCCTAGTAAAGACACCAGTAGGGAGAATGGTGGACTAGATAAACATCTGGGACCAATATTCTTTGAGAATTTGTACTTTGACTAGGGCTAACTGCTATAAGTCAAGCACATTAATCCAAGATAAGAATAGTCATGAGGATCGACATTTAATGGTGTCAAATATTATGACAGTGGAATAGGAAATGATCATGTGAGGACATACTTGGTGAACATCCTGGTGGAGTAAGTGCCTAGACAGGCGGTGGTGTCCAAATTTATGCCTCCCAACATTGTGCTCTAATCTAATGGAGAGATAGAACTTGTTATTCAAGGACTTGTTATTTTGATAATGTTGGCTCTGATGATGTAAATCGTCGTTGATGCTTATCAATCCAGATCCATTCTTATATGAATATTTCAACTTGAGAGTAATGTTTTGTCTCATTATGAATACCTCCCTAGTTTAGAGGGAGTGTCGTCATCTTCATTATCGTCATCATCACCACCATCATCATCATCATTATTGCAATCATTGCATTATCGTCATAATCACCATTCGTTCCATCATCATCATTATGGACATTGTCGTCAATTGTTCATAATTATAGGTGTCGTAAGAAATATCATCAACCCAAAAAATGTTACGAGTTCTCGAAAAGGATTGTTGTGACACATCATATATGCAATAGAAATAACAAATTTATTTTTGAGAGATGATCGATGTTCATCATCAACAGTACCATTATCATCGTCATTATAATTTTCATCATCCCTATCATCATAATTAATGTAATTTATATCATCATTGTTGTCATCTTCATCATGAACATCATAACCATCATTCATGCCATTATTGTTGTTGATGATGACCAAGATGAAAATAATGGTAATGATGATCAGATGATGATGACTTGGAAGATGATGCCAAAGATAATGATTATGATTATGACCATGACAACATTTAAAAATTGGGAAGATTGGCCAAGGTCATTAACATTGTCATCATCATTGTCAATGTAACCCCCATCATTTTTATCACCATTGTCATTATCATAATAATCACAATTCATGCCATCATGATCATCTTCATTATCATCATCATCATAATTATTGAAATTGTAATCAGTTGTTCATAATTGTCAATGTCATAAGAAATATCATTAATGCAAAAAATGAGATGAGTGTTGGAAAAGGGTGCGAAAATGAATAAAAAAATGGGGCAACAATACACATAAAAGTGGACACAACATAAGTAGATGAAAAACAAGACATAAAAATTAACCAAAAAAGTGGATGAAAAAGTATATACAATAGTTGATGCAAACTTGGACACAATATAAGATGCAAACATGGATGAAAAAGTGGAAGAAAACATGGGTGCAATAGTAGGCATGAAAATTAACATGAATTGTGGTGAACACAAATGTGGATACAACAAGGAACGCAAAAAGGGACACAAGCTTGGATGGAAAAAGGAGAAAAACTTGCATGCAAAGAGGGATGTAAACATGGACAAAACATGGGTACAATAGTGGACACAAAATTAGATGAAAAATTGGATGCATCAGAAGTCAATATAAAAGTAGATACAAAATGAGACGCAAAACCTTATGCAAATCTTGACGCAAAAGTGGATACAAAAAATGATGCAAAAATAGATGTAAAAGTCAATGAAAACCTAGATGTATATGAGGATGCAATTGTGGATGCAAATTTAGAAGAAAAAATGGGTGCAAAGAGAGGTGCCAAACCAGGTGCAAATTATGGCATAAGAAAATTGGATGCAATAATGGACACAATAACAGATGAAAAAGAGGATGCAAATATGGATGCAAAACAAGATGTAAAAGTGGATGCAACAAAAGTAGATGCAAAATTAGATTCGGAACGAGACACAAACCTTGATGCAAAGGGGATGCAAAAAATGATGCAAAAATGGATGCAAAAAATGATTTTAAAATTGGTGCAAAAGAAGATGCAAGAGATGATGCAAAAGTTGATGCAAGTGTAGGCGCAAAAGTGGATGCAATAGAGGATGAAAAAGTTGGTGAAGCAAAATTAGGTGCCAAACTTGATGCAAAACATGGTGCAAAGGATGGCACAAAACTTGGCATAAAACCTGGTGTACAATCTGGTGCAAAACCTATTACAATACCTAGTGCTAAATTTGGTGTAAGACTTGGTGCAAAATTTGCATCAAGTTTTGCACCATATTTGATAAATTGACACAAATAGCACCAAAAATGGGCTCTAGACACAAAAAAGGAAGCAAAAAGGGATGTTAATCACAGGGTTTTGTTGTAGTGTCTAATCCACAACAAAGGGAGCCCTAATCCATAGTAAAGGGAAGGCTCTATTCTGCAGTAAGGGAGCTCTAACCGCAACAAAGGGAAGGCCCTTATCCATAGCTAATGGGAGCCCTAAACCACTGCCAAGAGGAAGCCCCAAACTGTTATCAAGAGGAGCCTTGGGTCAAGGCCTTAGCCACAGCATAAGAAGGACTTCATCCGCAACAGAAGGGACCTTATCATAGCATGAAGCAACGTGGGCATGGACAACAGCAAGACAAGGAAGCCGCAGTCACAAGGAGGAGAGATTCAAGGTTGTATATGTATGCGTTTGAGTGCAGGTAAGTGTTGTCAGCTTGCCTAAATTCATGAGGAAATAAATGTTGTTGTTTGGGTATCATTTGGGAAGGCAGAGTGCTACAACTAGCTGTTGTGCTAGGCTACAAGCCAGAGCACACGACTGAGGTTGTGTCAAGGATTGTCAAGGGTGGACAACACCTTCAAAGGGAAACGTGGCGTGAGGGAAAGCTCTTTGAGATAAACTACAGTCCTAAAAGGACTTATCTCCTCACTGTGTGGTAGCCCTAACTTGAACACAATCATAACAACAATGGGCAACAATACATATGATCAGTATTGCTAGACATTGGTGCTGCAATGGGATAGCATGGCAATAATGAGGTATCATAGCATGCATGGTAAAACATGATGCAACATGGGACGACTGCAAGCATGAAGAATCATGGACAACAACAACATGGAAAACCATGGACAGCTTCAAGTAGAGTGTTGTATGGGGAACAATATAGTACTTGGTGCAGCTAGGACACAAAGCAACAATGGTGCAACAAGCACATAGGCATAGCATGGTGCAGCCGTGGCACTAGGTAAACACTGGGACATCAGCAACATGAGGTCCAACGTTGTGATGATGGGTGCAACATGGTGAGGTGCAGCATATGGACGAGATGCAACACATGGTAGGTGAATGAGTCACCTTGGAGAATCAATTGAAGCAGCATATCTTCAACTGATCTCATATAGAGATAATATATTAGTCGAAGTATTGACTTCTGTTGTAAATGTACTATCTCTCTCTCTCTGCTGAACTATTGAAGAACATATAAGAATAATTGATCAAGGGTTTCCCCACATTGGGGTTTGTCCATGGCTAGCGCCACATCTTGTGTCCTCTTATCTTGGCTCGTCTTCTGCGATTTATGTTTATGTTCTATCTGCAGTTTACTTTAACGTTGATGTGATTGCTAAAGATATTGAGTTAACTGGGAAAATTGAAATAAATTGCTCTCAGCATAGAACATACCTAAACTTAACAGTTTGTGTGTTGTGATTTTGATTAAAACTTCATGACCAGTTGCAAATCTACACCATAATTTCTACATAGTATCAAAGCAAGATTCACATTAGAGCAGGAATTTCGAATCCGTTTCTCAGGAGGTTCAAATTTGCAACTTCAGTGTAGCAGGATCTCTTCAAAGTTGGGGGAATGACCTTCAATGGACTGAGATTAGAGTATGTCTTGGAAGGAAACTTGAATTTCATTTCATGGAAGGATTGCATGGAGGTGGTATTTGATGACAATGGATTGCTATAATACATCAAGAGAGATGTTGCAAAACTAGCGGAATCTAATGCCCAAAACCTTGCTCAGTGGAAGAAAGATGTAGCCACAACAAGGAGAATATTACTAGAGGAAGTATGGGACCACATTATCACCAATCTACATGGGAAAGAAACTCCTTATGCAATGTGGAAGGCACTGACAGATTTGTTCCAGAATAGTAGTGACCACGGGAAGTTGGCGCTTAAGGATAAACATCAAAATATCAAGTTGCAAAAGAATGACACTATCCCGCAGTATCTGAGCAGGTTCACACAAGTTCGTGATGAGCTTGCAGGAGTTGGTGTTACTATTTCAAATGATGACTTGGTAAGCCTATCCCTTTTAGGCCTTCCCAAAAGATGGCGTAGCTACCAAGATTTAGTGTTGGGAACACTTATTGTCTTATTCGGTAAAAGAGGAAATAAGGTGGAATAACAGACGTGGAACTTCATCCAAGGGCGAGGATGGAGAAAGTTTTGCATTGGTTGGAGAGGGAAAGAAGGGAAAAGGAATAAATCTCAAACCAAACTAGAATCCACCCAAGGGGGTAAGAAGAAAGATTCTTCCAAAATTAAATGCTTCAGTTATCATTAATTCAGACACTATGCCACAAAGTGTCCACACAAAAAGTCAAGCAAGAAGACCTTAGGAGGAGCACTAGGTGAAGCCTTGGCTTCACACATCGAGCTTGAATTTACCCTTATTGCATTCATGGCCAACACAGTGATGGGGGGCATCTGGTACTTGGACTTAGGTACCTCATTCCACCTGATAAGGTGTAGAGAATTTTTTAGTAACCTGGAGGAGAAAAATATCTGGATGCACATTGAGCTAGGAGACGACAGAAGGTACAATGGGATCGAGATTGGTACAATCACCTTTCATAGGGAGTCAGGCTCCCCTCTTAGGCTCAAAGATTTCATGTTCGTTTTGGGCCTAAAGAAAAATCTCATCTTTGTTGCAATTTTGGAAGACTGTGGTTATGCTGCGATCTTCAACAAAGGAAAAACATTATTGAGACACATAGCCGTGGGATACGTGAAGCAGATCGGGGTTCGTGTGAAGAACCTATATCAGCTAGATGTTGAAGATTGGGCTGCATTAAGCACTAAGGCGAAGAAAGTGCAAAGTCGCGATGTCGGTGAACTTTGGCAAAAGACTTGGTCATTTGCATCATGGTGCCTTTAAGATTAGGCAACAAATAACCATTAGCCTCCTTTAAGGAGCACTTAAGCAGCAGGATGTCTGCAAAGGATGTACCTTGGGGAAGCACACAAAATCCACATTCCATGATCAGGACAACAAAGCACATGCAGTCCTAAAAAGGATCGACTGTGATGTCTGTGGACCTTTCTTGACAACCTGCACTGCCAAACACAAATATTTTGTTATTTTTATTGATGACTTCTAAAGGAAGTGTTGAATCTTCTTCATGCAGAAGTAAGATGAGACATTCTCCAAGTTCGTAGAATTCAAGGCATTGTTTGAGAAAGAAACCGTCAAGAAGGCGAAGACTCTCAGGAGCAATAATGGAGTTTAGTATGTGTCAAATGAATTAAAAAAATTATGTGCGAAAGAATGTTAAAATTTTTGTTTTCCCACCCCGGTTTTCAGTTTCTCCTTATTTCTCCCATGTAGTTAAATTCCCTTTCCCATAACCATACATTCAACAATGCTGAAAAAATAAATTTGTTGAAAACACAAATTCTGGAAAAATTTACAGAATGCTGGAAATTGCAGAAATAAAAATCAGCAATAATAAACAGCCATTAAAACACATTAAAACACTGATATTTTTTGTCAACGTGACCCTGGAAAAACCCCCTACAACTCTTGGGGAAAACCAGTTTGAGAGCTCTTCTTTATTTCTGAAAAAAAGCCTTTTTACAGCAAGAAAATTGCAGCAAAAATTACAGCAAAATAATTTTTCCAGCAAGCAAACTTATCTGTTTTCAGCCCAACAGACCACCTGGAAACTTTGCTGTACGCGCGGTACGGATTGTACGGATGTACAGACTGTACGAACAGCCGTACGAATTGTACGGACAGACCTCGACTTTTGTACCGAAAATCAGTTCCTCGATATTCGTGCCCAAAAATCAGTTTTTCTCAGTTTTCAGCCAAAAAATCAGCTTTTTCTGCTTATTCTTGTTGCTGTTCTGCTGTTCTGATTTTGCTGAGGAGCTGCCTAGTATGTGTGTCAAACTGCTGCCTCTTTCTCCTTCTTGTTCAGAAATCTCCCTTGCTCTCCTTCTTCCAATCTGCTCATGAAAGAATGAATGATCTTTTCCTCCTTTTCCTCCTTTAACCCAACCCTAAATGACTTTTGGATGATCCCTAAATCCACTAGATGAGATAGATTTAGATCAATGGCTGAGATTAAATGCCCATTTAAATCTCACTTTCTATTTTTTAATTCACCCACTTTAATAAAGACCCACTTAGTCATTTATTTCCAAAGTCACTTTTCCTTTCTAATTTTTCATTGACTTTATAAAAGTCACTTTAAAATTAGACTTTGTAACTTTATCACTTAAAGTCACTTTTAAATTAGATTTTAACTTTATAAAAATTATAAAGTCACTTTAGGAGAAAAATTAAAATCTTTTGGACACTTTTCCCTAGGCCAAAGATCAAAGCCTAAGGGAACCACCTGTCCTCCGGTACCAAATTTCAACACTCCCTCTTACCGAGGAAGGGGTTCCTCACCACACCCATCTTGTCTCTGAAGTAAACATGCTTGCCCCGTGGTAAGGCCTTGGTAAGAATGTCTGCTACCTGCTCATCAGTGGAAATATACTCAAGCTTCACAGCTCCCTTCTGAACATAGTCTCTGATGAAATGATATCTGATCTCGATATGCTTTGACCTGTCATGAAATACTGGATTCTACGTGAGTTTAATGCAACTCTGATTATCACAGTAAATCACTGAAGGTCTCAACGGCTGACCAAATAAGCCAAACAACATCTTGCGAAGCCAGATGGCCTCACAACTAGCTAGACTGGCTGCCATATACTCTGTTTCTGTTGAACTCATTGCTACTGACTGCTGCTTCCGGTTGAACCATGACACTACTGCTGAACCCAAACCAAAACAGCACCCTGAAGTGCTCTTCCTATCAGAAGCACAACCTGCCCAATCAGAATCAGTGTATCCTACCAATCTCACTCCACCTCCCTGCCTGTAGTCCAGACCATAATCCACTGTCCCCTGCAAGTACCGCAAAATGTGTTTTGCAGCCACCCAGTGAACTTTCCTAGGCTCACACATAAACTGACTCATCGTGTTGACTGCAAAATAGATATCTGGTCTAGTGTTGACCAAATACATCAAGGAACCAATCAGCTGCCTGTACAATGTGGGATCCACCAACTCGGAATCCGAAGCATGAAGCTTCTTCCAGTGGGTGATCATCGGTGTCGACATGGGTTTACAATCCTCCATGTGGAATCTGCCAAGGATGTCCACAATATACTTCCCCTGCCCCAGGAAG